>MU186160.1:1114-96186 GCA_016904865.1 Pissodes strobi | reverse complement strand
TTTGTCTGATTATGTGGTTTAGAGCTTAAATCAGACTTGCCAATCTTAAGCTGGTTTAGATTGGTTATCTTACATTCAGGGCACCATAAGATGCTTGCCCGACTTTGAAGCAAAACAGCTCTGAGTTCAGTCGCGGTTTTCACACCAGAGCAGTTCCTACAGACTGGTCGAGCACAGAAATCGCAGAAACAACCGAACAGCACATGCTTGTCCTCCCTCGCAGTGCAGACCAAACCGCAGAGATAGAGTCCAGCAGTTTATCGTGTTGACTCATTGTCTCCAAGACCGGGCGCACTCAAATTGCCGGTGCAGGTGAAACGGCCTATGGATGTGGCAAAATCACGATATTTAACTGACGTTGTTGTGTTAAACGCACTATATGGTCACTCGCTGATAAGTTTTTAGGTGTCGGAATGTCGGATGTATATATTTTTTAAGTAATGATAAAGTAACATGAGAAAAAAACAATCGCGGATAACAGAGCGAGAGTGTGTTGTGTAAAGGTGGTATTTTCACCAGCTGTTCATCACAACAACTCTGGCAACACTACGAAAATTGACGAAATAACTTGCACTTGGGCAGCAGAAAACTACCTCAGTTCACAGAGCAATCAAAAGCACGATATGTTTACATACTGTACAGCAGAATCGAGTTCTGATTTTTTTGATGTCGACATGGGAGTTCCTCAGGGGTCTGTGCTGGGACTCTTGCTTTTTTTGGTCCTTATAAATGATATTGTTGACTTTGTTAACCTTGGAACTGTCACCCTATTTGCAGATGACAGAACTGTGATGGTTTCAGCTCAGACACCTGAGAAGCTGCAATCTAGGATTAGCAATGTTTGTGCTCTGCTTGACAGATGGTGTTCAGAGAACAATTTGGTGCTGAATGCTGATAAATCGGTTTACATGCATTTTCGGTCGAGACCAAGTGTTCCTGCAGTCATTGTTGATCATCTGTCCTGTGTCACCAATACAAGATTTCTCGGAGTCTGTCTGGATGATATCTTCTCCTGGAGAGCACATGTGGATTTTGTGGTCAGGACAGTGCATGCAAGCGAAAGGGGGTCCACATGCCATTCTGAATTTAAAAGACGGGTAAAGAAGATTTTCACTGAAAAAGGCATACTACTCCCTAAATTAGTACTTTGCAGACTCTTTCTACGTGGCATGGGAACGCAGTGGGATTATTTTATATTGTAAACATTTTTTATCTAATTTGTATTCTTTGTATGTTTATCAAATTTAACATGCTGATTTTCACATCTACTTTATTTTATTCTTCTTTATATAATATGTGTAAGTTTGATTTTCTGTTAATTTATGTCTTATATTATGTGTAAGTCTTATATTTCCATTAATTGTTTTTTTCTCTCTCTCTAATTATGTTAAGTATTAGACTTAGGGCCACTTTGTTAATGACATATGTAATGCTTAAACTACAAAACATATTTGACTGATTGATTGATACAATTGCAAACATTTACAAACGATTGATTAAAATGACTTTTTGGTGGACATGCACCTTTAGATCTGCCAAAGCATTATATTTACCAGAAAACAGTAATTTTTTGTGTTCTAAAACAAATTTTAATTCAACATATTGATTTTTTTCCAAACTGTATGATTTATTTCTTTCATAATTTATGCGGTCGATTCGCGGTTAGCAAAGGGTTTATTTTATGAAATCAGAATTAAAAATAACAGTGTCAGTATTCATATGACATATGCAGAACATTTGTTTACAAAATTAGATTAAGAATTTAAAACACCATACTTAAGATAAACTAATATAAAGAAAAATCACAATGCTAAAGCTAACAGAGAAAACCTGTGATATAAATAAAGCTACTTATGAGTATTTGTTCTAAATTCGAGATATAAACCGATATATGCATGCTATATATATGTTAGCCAAAATTATATAAATATCCATATCATTTTGTACCAAAATATACAATAAAAAACATAAAAAGCAAGAGGAATAGCAACTACTTAATTATTTCATATAAATAAATGAAAATTAATAAATAAATATTTAAATTTGATGCTCAACTATGACTTTAAACTCCAACAGACGTGCCACGTTATAGGTAATATTGATTTGAGGTAAATATGACAAACTATTGCATACTCACATGTTATGGTTATATGAAGAATATTTTGAGCCATGTGACGATGCGTCACTGATATGATTTTTGGACTTTATAAATAGAGTGATCAAATGATTGATTATTGACGACTGGATACATTTATAGGATTCAACAGGATTGATACCTTCGAAAAAACTCTATGAATATGGCTTGGCATGCACTCTCGTGCACTGGATAAATACTTATTTCACCAATATGGCACAGATTGTTTGAATAAGCAAGATTTCTGCCAGTAACATACACACAGGTATAGAAGAAATGTGGTTGGTCATTTTTGGCATAGTTCAATGTTGCTTTACCATGCTGACAATATACACAAGACTATTTACAGATGTTCTAAAACTGTTATCATATTAATTTTACATGCTTAGTCCAAGCAGTTTCTGATAAAAGATGTATCATATCTCAATATCTTTATAAAATTAAGGCATATTAAAAACTGAGCAATAAATGCTTCAATACTGATGGTCAAATTGTGGCAGCATTCCGTCGCACGTCTTTGAAGGCTTCACAGAAAAAAAAAACAGTTAAAGCTTACCTAGTACAGTTCATATAAGGCACCTTGACATGTAACATGTACATTGACTTTCCTAAAAAATATTTCTTGTACAGTTGCTGCAACTTGAGACCGATCGGCTTTCACCTAGTTTGACAGTTTCATCATCATCTTGGCCTAGCATACCATTGTCTTGGCGTCGCTATATTACAGGAAAATTTAATTGCATTTGTCTAGAGAATAGTATAAGTAACATCTGTTTGAAGCCATTGAATATTAAGGTCAATAGAGATTATTTGATGGTAGTTGAAGTAATACCTAGATGTATGTTATTTTTTTCTATATTTCCTAATTTTAAGTAAATATACATAATATACTATTTTTTCTGAATTATGTACCGACCTTTAATTCTGTTGCCAAGCACATAAACGCCTCTTCAACGTTCGAGTTATCTTTGGCACTGGCTTCAAGAACAAATAATACTTCAGGCATGTATTGACTGAGAGCCTCGGCCTCTTCAAATTCAACTTCCCTACAACTTTCCAGATCCGCCTTGTTGCCAACTAGGGCGAGTAAAACAGCATTTCCTGAATATTTTCGAACCTCCTCTACCCATCTAAATAGTATTTGTTTACATTTAGAATATTAAAATAAAATAATTTTTAATCAATTTATCAAGATGCCATTAGGTACATACCTAGCGACAGACAAAAAAGATGATCTTTTCGTTATGTCATAGACTATTATCACACCATTAGCAGATCTATAGTAACTTTGAGTAATTGTTCTGAAACGTTCTTGACCAGCAGTGTCCCAAATTTGAAGCTGAAATACATTAAGTTCCAGTATTGCTACATGGAGTGATATTTAAACAAAAATCATATTACAATCCCGAATTAAAAGAAAGATAATACTAAATGTCTTATTTACATTATCTAACTTTGAACGCTCGTAATGTGTATTTTCTGAGGTAGGAAGGATTCTGGGTTCATAATTGGATTATAATACTATCAGCCACACAGCCAGCCCTTTACAATTTAATAATACAACTATCCAAAACCCTGAATTAGCAGCAAATCATACCTTTACTTTTTTTCCATCCACCATTACAGTTTTCATAGAAAAGTCCACCCCGATAGTGTTTCCGTGCCTTTCAATAAAAGTCCCGTTTTTAAACCTCTGTACCACGCAAGTTTTTCCCGTGCCACAATCCCCGATCAAAACAATTTTAAATAAAAAATCGAACGTTTCATCGCTTGGGATCGTCATTAATGTTGTGGGGTTTCTAGTGCTCATTGTGTATAAGTGTAATTTTTCATAAACAAAAATAGAATATTTACATTCTAAAAATAGGTTATTGAACACTCGCCCATAGAAAAAGAAGATGACAAGAAGTGTCAGTGTCAGTGTCAAACTCTTTTACCAGAATCCATTGGTAGAAATCTATGGGTAGAAAAGGTTTCTATCCCTTTTCCAATCACTGGGTTTGACAGGAAAGGCAAACTGTGATGGGTAGATGTTTCCCGTACCAAATCAGAGGGCTTGTGTTACGCATGCATTACATTGTTGACAAACAGCATATATTTCCAGTGGCAAGACATTTTTTTAAATATAAAATTATGTGTAAAAAGTTCCTTGTTTGCTCAGCCCCCTTTCGGGGAACAAATGGCTTTGCTCCTAGGCAATATGCCAGCATCGCCCTTCGTCCGGCGCTTAGGGAGAGGTAGAGCTTCCCTTCTACATCCGTTACACGTTATGCCGGTTTGAAGGGCCTTATTCGGTGGGAACCTCCAGTAAGATGGGCCTGAGCCCCTGGTGATTCCCGACTTGTACGTAAACATAAGCAAATAAATTACACGACTGAGTTCCTATGAAAGAGGGCTTCGCCCACTGTAGGTATAACTGCTTTCTGTCAGAGACTCCAAATCCCCGCAGGATAAACCCCCGACCGCCCACAGGCCACGCTACCGCAAACGGAAATAACCCTGGAGTCCTCGTAGGAATCACCTTCCAATACGCGACCCACCCCTTGCACCGTCCAGCCGACACGTGTAAAAAGTTTTTCTTCATTTTGGGCATGCCTTGGGTGGTTAGTTATTTTAGTTGCATCCCCATAGCGAGCAAGGCGAGTATAGTGGTTAGCGCCACGGATTCCACTTTGGCTCTGACATTGTACACATGCGTCTATGAATTGTTTTTGTCATTGGCATTTATCAGGTCATTTTTAAAGCCTCGGTGAGGAGCACGGCCACCTATACGACATAGGTGGCCGTGGGTGTAGGGGGCAGGATGCTTGCCTCCTGTCATTCTTGCGCCGCGAATTCGATTTCCGTCGGTCGCGACAAATGTTTTGTTTATTATATTTTATTAATTACCTTTACTATTTAATTTTGGGTTAGCCTTGGCTTAGTTTTGGTTAGCACTTGGTTAGCTTCCTTTTCTTAAGCCCCCGTAACGAGCGAAGCAAGCGGAGGGCCACGCAAATGGTGGGAGGAAGGGTGGAGTTATGGAACGGTCCGGCTGTTGTCGCTAGATCGATAGGCGCATGCGTACAATGTGAGAGCCATAGTGGAATCGGTGGCGCTGGTCTCTTGTCGAAGCGAGCGGAAGGACATGCGTGAAGTGAAATATTAGACATTATTGTCAAAAATACGATGCGTGCGTAACTCTGAGTTCCTCTGGTGGTACGGGCAACGCATTTTCTAATGTAACTCAAATATTAACAATGTTGACAAATTGCTTTGTCTAAATAAATACATAAATAAGAAAAAATGGTTGTACGCATGGCCCTCCACTCGTTTCGAGGGCGTAACCAACAAACACTGAAGAATAAACTTTTACCAAACTTAACCTTAAAAAATAAAAAACAGTCAAATTCTTAATCAGCTACATGAGTCCTTTCGCCTGACGAGTCCTGGGCTTGCGCGAGCATCATAAACACATGTCTGACAAAATGATATCTTTATGGTCCAGGAAATAGCTTTCAGTGGATCCACCTATATATATTTATCTATGCAGTCGATTTCGTGGCTCTGTGGCTAGATTTTGAGTTTCTAATACGGCGGCCCGGGTTCGAGTCCAGTAACAAGAATACGGAGGGATAGCCCTCCGTAGGCAAGGCATGATTTTTTTAAGGATATGTTTGTAAAGTTTTTCTTAATTTTAGGCATGCCTTGAGTTAATTGTTAGTTTTGTTGCGCCCCAGAGCGAGCGGAGGACATTGCATAATGTGAAAAAATTATAAATGGAAACATTGTGATGCGCACGCAGCCCTTGGACTCGTCAGGCGAAAGGACTCGTGTAGATGGTAAGGAATAAAATATATGCATCCCGGCACGAGTGTCTCGCGACAGTCTTGTGAGTCTTGATTTTGGCTGCCATCAAAGTTGAATGTTACAAACCTACAATGTTGTTAATAATATATCCTGGTTTTTAATTGGATAAAGTAAAATATTTCGTAACAAATGCATCCAAAGTACGGGCACGTATTAAAATAAGTAATATTTCACTTTTCGCATGATCTTCTGTTCACTAAGGGGCTCAAGAAAAGGAAACTAACCAGGGGCTAACCCAAACGTAACCCAAGACATACCCAAAAATCAAGAAAAAACTGTTTGCTGACCAAAACTAACCTAAGACATACCCAAAATCAAGAAAAAAACTGTTTAGTAACTTAACCGTAAAAAAAATAAAAAAGCAACGAGGTTTGAACCCGGGCCGCCGCCGATAGTGGCCGTATTGAGACCTAACCATCTAAACCTCTAGACCACAACGGCTCTTGCTACAAATTGCTTGGCTTGCATCACGAAGACATCGAATGCAATCGCTCGAGTCAACGCCACCTACACTAGATGGCTTTGGAGACGCTTTTACCAGAGTATAATGTTATACTCGGCTTTTACCTTGATGGCAGCCAAAATCAAGACTGTCGCGAAACACTCATATCCAGGGCGCCGTATTACTGGCACAGAATCTGACCACTGCACCGGAGCAGTTGACCAAGGTTAGTACAGGATAGGTTGCCCGATATTCCCGATAACGATGCGACACACGAATTAGAGCTAGACGCAGCTTGACTCCTAATTAGCCTTCAGTTTACCGATGCTTTTGCGGTGCAAGGAATTGTCTGGCAGTGCTCTGGTGGTTGAGTGGTCAGATGCTGGACCTCTGATATGGAGGCTCGGGGTTTTAATTTTTTTTTTAAGATTAGGTTTGTAAAAAGTATTTTTTCTTCATTTTGGGCACGCCTTAGGTTAGTTTCTGCTCTTTAAAGGCTGATTTTCATATATAGGACTGTGCGCCTACCATGCTGTGGCCGTCGCGGGTATTCTACTTTTTCACAATAGGATTGAAGGTCGTAGCACAGTCCTATATGTGAAAATGTAAATAAGAGCTTCAGTGAGTTTTATATGGAACATACAATTTTTTGATTTACAGTGACAACGACACGGTAGGTGCACAGTCCTATATATGAAAATCAGCCTTGACCAGAGGGTCATGCATGCGTGGAGTGAAATAATCATTGACAAGGGAAGGGAGTGGACGGGTAAAACCGGCAGCTATTCTGTTACGGGTTGGCTCCACGATTTGACAAGCGTCAAGCGTCGTCAAAGGCTTCACGAATTCTCGAGCAGTGGCGCTTCATGAATATTTTATTATAATCCCAACAAGCATATGCCTTATTAGGTACATTCTCGTCACTAAATTATATCTGTTACTTTATACTCCATAATACTTCCATTACTGACTTAAATCACAAAATGCAATGATTGAAATATAACAAATATATTTCCTTAAAAGATCAAAACAATGTACGCCACTGCGCGACAGGCCATTTTCAAGGGAAATTATGTGATTCATATTAGCAATCATGACTGAAAATGTTAACAAAGCTAATATAAAATTACAAAGAAAGGCAGCCTGAAGTATAGTCGTAATCATAATTTGAAATAATCTATATATCAGCTCTCACAAAGAAAATAAATAATAAATATTAGCGTCAGCAAGAACTAGGTGTAGAATATATTTACCTGTGAAAAGTAATTCCAAGCTCCTTTCGGTCATTGCGACTTTTACAGCCATAAGAACAACAAAACACTATACTGTTATGGACAAATTGAAGTATTTTGAGAGCTTTTCACAACAAAAATCACCAAAACACACGGAGGCGCCGCTTTGAATGTCTGGCTCCTATTAATGGCGTCCGTTCGATTTTTGATCACACGTACTGCGCACAGCCGTAAAGCGAGATGTCTGTCCACTCCCTTCCCTTGTCAAAGGAAATAATACATTTGACTAGCCGAGTTCGGTAATCCTGTCAGAGATGTGACGGATTTTTTGACACGTGACCACAGATCGGACGGAGTAATCTTGAATAAACGAACGGTATAGATGGGTACAGATCGTTATCAAGTCAAAGGTGTCAAAAGTCATTCTACATTCTGATCTGGATTCGAAAAATTTAGGGCACACATTTTCTTTAAATATTGGCTAAGGTGCCCCACGAGACGCTCCTGGATTTAATAATTTTAATCTATTGGGTCTAAATTAGTTCCTTATTACTACAAAGAACACCTCAAATTTCGATTAAAATTGTCTAAAGAATACTAGGTTTTGAAACTTTTAGTTCATTTTAGTTTAATTATTGTTCAAGTATTTGTCTTTTACCTACCTTAATTTTAGTACCAAGAAAATAAAACACAGTGCCTTTATTTAGTACTATTTTACAGATATACCTAGCATTCCTAGCAATTCAGATACCTCGCATTCTCATCACTATTTTTTAAAGGACCTTTAGGCTAATGGCTAGATTTTTCAATGGAAGACTTGGTATTTAAAAAGATCTTTTCTTCTTGATCATAAATATATCCGGGTTTTAGCTTGAAAAGTACCCGAGCAAATCGACAAAAACCTGTTCCTATGTTCTCGCATGTGGACTTTCAACAGATGACGTCACGAATCGATTACTCTTCCCTAATAAAGACAAATACGTGGGTAATTCATTCTGCAACATTGTAAATATTTGGGCTACAGTTAGCCGTTTCTGGTTTAGTTCACCGATGCTAAATGGAAATCGCTCTATAACGACAAAATGTGTCTTTTTACTTTCTATCACAATCCATGGCTTCTGCACAACCCGACAACACTGATGGAGGCTTCAAATATGTAATTAAATCTGCCACTCAATATAATAATATATAAACAATGATTACAGAAATTGTCTCTAAACACTGATTACAGCTAAATCAATACTAACTGACACAGTATTTTTCATGAAAACGTGATATAAGCCATCCATCAGTGTTGCCAAATTAATCTTACCTTCAATTTTCTTAATAATTTCAAAAACAGACGACAGGCGGGAACTACCAAAACTGTATCCAATGCTGTTTATTTTGAATCAGATTTTCAAAATAAAAATATAACTAGTTAAAGCAGGAAGCAGGTCTCTGAGAATAGTTAGAACTAATAGAACTAGCCTGTCCTGTCCTATTTGATTCAAATTTATGGCATCTTTGAAGCCCCGTGATTCCAGTGGTAAGATTTCTCTAAATACATTCACAAAAGAGAAGTTTTTACATGAAATAGTCCAATCACGAATATCGCAAGGCGGCAATATTGAAAATTTCCCTTTTAATAAATCTCGATGTCGTATTCTATCCAAAAATGATACAATTGAAGAAGGAACTAAAGGTATTATTTATTGGATGAGCCGAGATTGTCGAATTCAAGACAACTGGGCCGTCTTATTTGCCCAACGTTTAGCTCTTAAATACAAGTTACCACTTTTTGTTTGTTTTACGTTATTTGAAGCCCATTGTCAGTATCCTACGAGAAGACATCAACAATTTTTGCTTAAAGGTCTAACGCATATTGAAAAGGAATGCAAAAATCTTGATATTCAATTTTACCTTTTAAATAAATCTCCGAAGGACCTGGCACAATTGATTGTGAAAAATAAGTTGGGAGGAGTCATTTGTGACTTCAGCCCTCTAAAAAAACCTCAAGAATGGGTTCAGTCTTTGTTGAAATCTCTCCCAGAAAATATACCATTAGTTCAAGTAGATGCTCATAACATTGTACCAGCATGGTTAGCTTCAGACAAACAAGAAATCATGGCTAGAACCCTTAGGCCGAAAATAAATCAAAAGTTACCTGAATATTTGACGGGATTCCCAGAAGTTGCAAAGCATCCCTATGTACAAACTATTAAAGTAGAATCAATTAAATTTAAAGACTTTGATGAAGCTTTATCTTCTGTAAAAACTGTATGGGATGTCAGTCCTATAGTAAATATTGAAGCTGGCCCTGTAACAGGCTTGGAAATGTTGTATGCTTTTCTTCAAAATAATTTAAAGCATTATGGTATGAGTAGTAATGATCCTTCAAAAAATCATACCTCCAATCTATCTTTTTGGATTAATTTTGGGCATATAGCAGCCCAGCGTGTAGCTTTAGAAGTCAAAAGTCTTCAGCAGCTTTATGAAGAGCAAGTGAAAAAATATCTTGAAGAGCTAATTGTTAGAAAAGAGTTGGCTGAAAACTACTGTTTGTATAATGAGAATTATGATAACATTACCGGAGCAGCAGATTGGGCCCAAAAATCCTTGTCGGAACATAAATCAGACAAACGAATACACACTTACACTAGAGATCAACTCGAAAAAGCAATGACACATGATGTAATGTGGAATGCTGCGCAACTTCAGCTATTGAAAGAAGGTAAAATACATGGTTACATGAGAATGTACTGGTGTAAAAAAATCCTAGAATGGACAAAATCTCCTGAAGAAGCACTAGAATTCGCCCTGTGGTTAAATGACACTTTTGCTTTAGATGGTAATGACCCAAATGGGTTCGTAGGGGTTATGTGGTCTATTTGTGGGGTACATGACCAAGGCTGGAAGGAAAGAGAGATATTTGGAAAGATCCGGTTTATGGTGGACTATAGTTTAAGGAGGAAATTCGATATGGAAGCCTATTGTGCTCGTTATGGAATAGCATCCAAATCAACTGAAAAAGGCCAACAGGGGATAAAAAGAAAAGTATTAAAATAACAATTTGTTGTAAATATTCGCAATTGTTATGTTGTACACAAATGCAATATGCACGTTTGAAAATATAATATATATATATAGAAGAAAGTCATGATTAATAATTTGAAAGATTATCTTTTAGACATTTTGTACTCTACTAAACATACATTAAGTGTAGCTATTTTTTTAAATAAAGGCCCAGTTTCGAACACATGAAGATATTTATCACCTATATGAATTATTTATTAGATTGCACAACTTACCCAAATTACGTTGTTCCTGAAGATATTAAACTGGAGACAACGCGGCTAACGGGTCAAGCTTTAATGTAAAAACCGTAAGTATTACTTTCACATCTTAAATGTCGGAGGGTTTGACAAATATCTCTGCCCTTGGTCAAGTACACATAACGAAGGCATACACCAAATATTTAAATTGATGCCTAGCGTCTTTTTACCTACAAAAACGGTGAGACCATCATAAAACCTTTGTAACAAAGCGTTTCATAATTTCAAAATATGTTTGCTATCGAATGAAAATGCTACTTTGTATTACACATATTTAATCCTATATTGCCTATTAATTATATTGAACTTGAAGAGATTCTTAAACTAAAGAAATTAAAAATACGCAGGGAAATATGTGATATTGTTTTAACCCACAAAGTTATAAATGGGCAATTAAATCCTCCAGAACTATTAAATAAATTTCAGCTTTATGTTCCTCCGAGATTTTTAAGAAACCAACGAACTTTTTACTTGTGTCAGCATAGAACTCTTTATGGAGATAACTCCCCTATAAATAGAATAATGAAAAATGCGAACAAATTTGAGGGGGACTTTTTTAACGAATCGCTGAATTGTCTTAAGATCTTCTTGAAGAGGCATTACAGTACTAATGACTAATGTTTTTTTTGTAAAGTTCCTAAACATGAAGTAATACATATATGATTGTTTTAACTATACCACCAAGCGTTCTACTCAATGACTATACTTAGATTTAGTTTATCTAATTTTAGTTTTATTTCTTGTTTTATTTTTAGTTTTATTTTTAGTACTCCTGTACGAATGGGCTTAGCTCGTGTATGAATGAATAAATAAATAAATAAATAAATTAATTAAACACAAAACACAAAAATGTCACATTCATACATGGAATACCTAAGTACTTAATACTAACTACTAGCAAAGACAATACTACTAAGTATTGTCTTTGATACGAGTCAATAGAAATAAAAGTCAAAATATCAGATTAAAAGCCAAACAAACATATTATTATTATACATATAAAGGGACAAAAACTATTAAACCTAAAACATCAAAGACATATATTTAATGTTTCAGTCAAAAACAGTCTCATAAAATTCTTCCAAGGCATAATATGCCCCAGGTGCCAAAACCCTGTTTACGGTTTTCCTGATTTTTTTTAGGCAATTAATCCTGTTAACCTCTGTGGGCAGATGGTTAAAAAGTTTTCTGTCCTCATAAAAAAAGACTTCTTAACAAATTGATAATGTGGTATTGGAAGATTGAATGAAAAAGGATGCCGGGTTGGATATGGTCCCATCTGGCTCCTATAGTTAAAAAAATAATAAAGTCACTGTCTCTATGATGAATAACGAGCAAAAGTTTAATATTCCACACTGGCGAAATAAACCACTTTTGAAGCCAAAAGATAACGAATTGTCCTCTTTTGGAGTAAAAACAATGAAGTAAATAAATATTGAGAGCATGCACCCCAAAATGCAATGCCTTAGCAAAGATGAGGTTCGATAACAGCACAGTACGCATTTTTGGCTCTAGCAAAACCCAGATTGTTACTTATTACTTTAAGGGCATAACACCCAGAGGAAGTTTTTTTTACATACCCCAGATATGTGATCCTCAAATCTTAAGGAACTGTCAATGGGTAGGCCTAGAAATCGGTTAAATTCAAGAGCCGGGAGTGGTAAAGCATCCATACAGATACCCTGAACAACACATCTAAAAGATAAAATGCTTGTTTTTGATGTATTAAAACAAAGAAAATTCGCATCACACGAATTCTTGGCCCTTAACAGATCATTTAGAAATATTCCTGATTAACCTTGTCAATTTCACATCATGCCACAAAATAGTTGTATCATCCGCAAATATCGTAAAGGCCCCTTTCATTGGAATTTGTGGTAGATCGTTGATGTATAGTAGAAACAGTTAAGGACCGAGACCAGAGCCCTGCGGAACACCAGCATCTTCCTGAGATTCTTCATGATTAAATGACACTATCTGTACTCGATCACATAAGTAGGACTCAAATCACTGCAAGCATGTGCCTCTAAAAACCATACCTTTCCAGCTTTTGCAGCAGTATTCCATGGTTCACGCAGTCAAACGCTTTCGATAAATCACAAAACACTGCCGCAGCAATGTCCCCAACATTCATCATTCTGTAGAGGTGTTCCAGAAAGTTGAAGATAGCATCCCAGTGCCACCGTTGCGCTGAAATCCAAACTAATTCTCACATAAGAAGTGTTTATTTAAATACGACATTACGCGGGTCTTCCCCACAACTGTAGCCTGGGGCTGTAATAATGTATACAAAATGAGGTTGACTGACAAGCTAGGCTCGTATAACTTTAGGTCATGTAATTCGGGCCCAACTGGAAATAGCCGTAACTCAGCACCTGTTCATACACTTTGATGGTGAGTTTGAAATTAAAGTTTTTAGCCACATATAAAGCTACAATATCTAGATCATTTTCAGAGGAAAACGAAAGATACTATTATTCATATCTCTTCTAAGGAGTGAAAGCTGGGAAGATATAGTCAATAACAATAATGATGCAAACCTAGCATTTTCTGACTGGTTTATGTATTATTTTAACAAAGCCTTTAAAAAAAATCAAGCAAGTATGAGGAAAAATGGTGCAACCATGAGATTACACAGCTGTCTAAGGAAGTACAAAAACCTATACTGGCTAAACTGCCATGATGATGGCGAAAAGCAAACACTCTTTATAAAAATAAATTGACAGAATATAGAAAACATTTCTGAACGGAAAAAAGTTGTATGATAAAAAAAAATGGCAAACTCAAATAATCCCAGTAAGTGTACATGGGACATCCTTAAACAGGAAACTAATAAGGTTGACAATGCTGGCAATAAGAGCCAGTTGGAAAATTATAGACCAATTGCCATTCTATCTGCTTTTTCAAAAGTCTTTGAAAAGACATTCTATAATAGACTGCTAAACTTCCTATATACTTTTTCATATTTTAGTACTACGCAACATGGTTTTTTACAAAATCCATCCACTCAGACAGCTCTTTCTAATCATATATTAGCCATAATAAATGCCCTTGATGTCAGCAGTACAACAATTAGCATTTACTTCGATATAAGCAAGGCTTTTGACTTATTGCATCATAACATCTTATTTGAAAAGCTTGAAGGGTAGGTGTCAGGGGTGTTAGTCTGAACTGGATCAAATCGTTTTTACCAGAGCGCATACAAACAGTACACATTAAGGGTTGGTAGAGCGGTTTGGCTAATCATTCCTATCAGTCCTCTTTTGTCTCTACGTCCACGGGAGCACCTCAGGGGTCGCTGCTTTCGCCTCTTTGTTTCTTATATTTGCTGGTGTGGGTGATGGAGAATGTATCAGTTGTACAGTTTGCCGATCATACCTCTGTTGTGATATCTTATAGGGAGTCAAATCTAACTGCTGAACGAATGCATGACTGGTGTAAAAAGAACATGCTCTTATTAAATACAGATCGGATTCAGAAAGAAAAAAAATAGCCAATGGACAATATGTAATTCATATAAATAATCAACCCACAAAACAGGCCGAAGCCCTAAAATTTCTTGGGGTTGAACTAGATAATAACCTAAATTGGCTTGAGCATTGTGAGGCAACATGTAGTTAGGGATATTGTTAAACATGATTCCCTGCTATCATTCTACTATGCATTTGATCATTCTCGCCTGCTATATGGGGTTTTATTTTGGGGAGCCCAAAACCAGCTGATATCCCGTATTTTTGTATTGCAGAAGCGCATTATAAGAACGATGTGTAGAGATGGCTTCCTGGCTGTGTACCACTATTTAATAAACTTAAAATCATGACAGTTATTCAGTGTACTTGTATAGTATGTGTTGTTATGTATATAGGCATATGGATAAATTTGTGAGTAATGGTGCAATGGGGGGTAGAGGTGTTGCAACAAGGTATGGGGCTCACCTAAGAGTCCCTAAACATGCAACATATGGGTATAAAGGAGTTTAACTGTCTTCCAACAAGCATGAATGGTATTAGACTCGATGTAAAATTTAATCAAACATTAAAAAGGTTCTTTAATTCACATCCATTTTACAGTACCCACGGGTTTCTTGTGCACCGCTGGGACACTGCGGAAGGGATGCTAGCAATTGATAATAGTCGTTTTATCGAGCCATAATATCGATTTCATGTGCCCATATGTGTGTGTTTTCTTTTGAGCAAGTATGATTGAATGTGCTTTGAATTTTAAATTTTATATCTTGACTTTTGTTTGTTTGTTTAAATCCAACTATAATGTTTCTCTTTCTTTAAAGTATAGTTCTCTATGTAGTAAGTGATGTTTTTAGTTATAATAGGAATAGGGATATAGTTGACGACCCAAAGTGTAACAACCAAAAAGGCATAAATGCATTTGAATAAGTTGATCAGCTTTCACTGTATCGGAGACTTGAACATCGTTTTTATTTCCTCTTAAGCCGTTTACGATTTTCCATGACTCCTTTGATGCTTTCTTAATTCTTTCATCAAAGTAGGACCTTCAACGAGCCTTCTATATATTTTACGATATTTATAATAGTAATTAAGAAAATTAACATTATCCATTGAGTATTTTCGTATATAATGTAGAGCACGCATATTTCTCCCAAACACTCTCAGGCCCTTCGTATACCAAACTTTTTTCTTAGACTTTTTAATGGGTATAATAGGAAGAGCAGAACTGCAGAAATTAGTGCATTCATTAAGGCCATCGCATCCCAGTCTGTGTGTTCACAAAGTGATTTAAATTTAACTTTTTATACTTCCTTTTTGAAGATCCGCCACACACATTCAGATCCACACAGACCAATACGGCCTCATGATCAGACAACCCTGCATTAGATACCACTGTAGTTGTATTGTATTTGTACACATGAGTGAGCCCAAATGGGGCCCTCCACTGCGACCCTTGGTCTGTTGTGGCTCACATCTGTAGTTTCCACTAGGACAGAGGCCCGATCCTTTTCAGGAAATCGAATAGCTTTCTGGGCTGGATAGTTTTCAAATCTGCAAGTTTAATTTGAGAATTTCCAGATACCGTTTTGCTGGACAGTAGCATAAAACATGCTCCATTGTTTCTTCGACCTCCAAGCACAAGTGGCAGTCCGTTTCTTCGTAAAGCCCTATCTTGGTTCATGTGGCTTTTTAGTCGACAATGGCCAGGGTACATGCCAACTACAGTCTGCACCCGTTGTCGACCAAGTTGTTTAGTTATCATTCCTGATGGTAGATTCACTGCCATCTTTGAATGAGTTAGGCCCGGTAACTCTCTCCATTTGTCTACAAATTGCTGTTGTGTCCATCTGGAGAGAGCTTCTTTAACTGTGTTATAAGTTATACCCAACACTGGCAGGCCCCTTGCTTCGTTAAAGCATCAGCTCTTTCATTGCCTTCATGTCCTGTATATCCAGGTAGACAGATCAGTGTAAGTGTATCTTCTCTACCTAGTTTGATGAGTACTTCTTGGCAGGTCCATACTGCCTTAGATGATAATGGCTAGATTCAACAGCATTTAAAGCTGCTTGACTGTCCGAGAATATTTTGATTGACTTGCCTTTACAGTTCCTATCGATGAGCTACTGTGCAGTCATATTAATGGCTTTAACTTCAGCTTGAAAATGGATGCATGTTTGCCTAGGGAACACTTAAGCTCAACCTTACCATTTTTATTCCATGCAGCGGCTCCTGCACCATCATTGGTCTTGGGGCCGTCAGTGAACCAACTATTTTTTGTTGTTTTCAGATGCTCGGAGTCTTTTGCCCATTCGTTCCTCTCTGGTAGGAGGACGTCATAGGAATGGTAATAGTTAGTTTTGGTAGGCAACATCTGATGAGACCCAACACACTGTCCCGCTCATTAGCGTTATTCAGCTTGTTGCGCACCACGATGATCGCCTACGAATTGTTGATCTCCGCCTGTGTCAGTCTATACCCATCTGGCCTCCCTCTCCCAGTACTATTTGGAGAGGTGGTAGATTTAGAACACACTCAAGCGCTGCCGTGGATGTAGTGCCGAAGGCGGCACTAATTGCCAGACACTCTTGTCTTTATAAGATGGATAATTTGGTTATCGCGAAGCTCTGTAGGCTCTTAGAGTACTAAGCTACTGCTTCATATGTTATCATTGGTCTTATGACCACAATATATAGCCAGTGCATTTGTTTAGGATGTATGTCACATGTTATATCACAAATGCGTCTGCAAGTCCATAATGACAATTTCGTTTTTATAGCAATTTTATCCAGATGCGCATTCCAGTTAAGTGTTTTATCTAGGATAATTCCCAGATGCTTCACTGTATTCGCAAATGGGACAGTTTCTCCTTTGAGTGAAGGTGGTCTTAAGTTTTCCACCCTTTTCTTCCTTGTGAACGGTACTATAACTGTTTTGTGCGGGTTTACAGATAGTTGTTCCCCTTCACACCAGTCATAGACCACGGTTAGCACCTCTTGAAGATCCTCTAACATAGTTCTCTGCGAGTTGCTACTTATAAGCAGTACTAGATCATCCGCGTATGGCTGCACCTCCACAGCGAGAGGACCGCTAGCAGATCATCCATCAAGAGAGACCACAGAAGAGGCGTCAAAACCGCACCCTTCGGACACCCCCTAACAGCCCTGAATCTGTAGCCCTCCCTCTGTAGGGTTGTTGTGGCCACTCTGCAGTTTAACATACTCTTGATCCAGTTCCTTATCTGTGGTTCAATCCCTCTGTATAAGGAGTTTGGTAATGCATTATTGAATGCTCATTCAATGTCTAAGAACAGACCCACCGCGACACTCCTGTTGTCTAACGCCCGTGTTATGCACATACTACAGGTTAAGTGGTGTTATGTTCCCGACAAGGTTGTTTAGTGCTAGTTCTGTAGATTTGCCGGTCTGATACGTATATTGGTGAGCATTTAGTGGACACCCGTTCTAATGTGCACGTCCAGTACCTTTTCCATGCGTTTCAACAAAAATGAGGCAAGACTTATTGATCTCCCTGACTTAGGTGTTGATTCCCTACATCCCATCTTCGGGATGTACACAACTCTGATTTTAGTCCAGCTGCTAGGTATATAATTACTCGTTAGGCTGGCTCTAAAAAGTTTAATTAAGAACGGTGTTAATACCTCCAGACCGTTTTGCAACAGTGCTGGAAATAGTCCTTCTTCACTAGGTGATTTAAAAGGCCGAAACGATAGAATAGCACTTTTAATTGTTGATGCATTGATTTGATAGGTCCCAAAAAGGCCCCTGCTCATCATTATGAAAAATCCGACATCCTGGGAAATGGGTCTTAGCTAGAAGCTCTAACGTTTCTATGCCAGATTCCGTAAAGGTTCCGTCAAGTCGTTTTAGTAGGGTTCTCCACACAAACTTCTGTGGATCCTAGCACTGCCAGGTGCATCTGTTATGCTCTGGCAGAAGGTTTCCCATTACTTCCTTTTTTCCTCTCTGATGACTTTGTTGTAATTCGGTAGAGCAGTCCTGTATTGATCCCATATGCCGGTCTCTTTGGCTCGATTAAATATTTACGGGCCGCCTTCCTTTGCTTGTCAAGGGAGTTGTTCCACAAAGTGGTTCCTTTATTATCCCTTTTAGTCTTGAGTGGACACTCTTCGTGATAATTTATATTTATGGCAGACCTCAGTTGGTCCGAGGCCAGTTCAATCTCCTCACAATTTGATATATTTGCAATAGATGTCCGTATCTGCTCCTGAAGGGTAAGACTAAGATATCATACATTGAACTTTATCGAGGCCAAAATTAGAGCAGAAGTAGTCAATTATTGAGCTGAACTTCTGTAGTCGACAGTTGTATAGCTGCATGTGCACAAGTACTAATATTCTTATATGAATTATGAGGCGAGATACTGCCTTTAACAGTGATCGGAACCGACTTTAGGACTATTTTTTTCTACATACAAAGAAAGAAGTTTGCACAAAGACCGGATCCAATACTTGTATCTAAGATTAGTACACAAATTCGAAATTATTACTTTTAGCATATTTCCTATAATTTACTATGTGAATAGCTTTGAAAATTACATTTAAGTATTACTACTAAATTAGTTGTTTTACCTATAGAAAGGATCTTTTTAATATCACCAATGCTAGGTGATAAAGAATTTAAATTCAAGGAAACAGCAATACTTGTATCTCTTTCAGTCAAATCAAAAGACAACAACTCTCTACAAGCCTCTTGACATCAAGACCACTAAAAACATGACCCTTTAATATATTCGATGACTTCATAAACAAGTACATATTGGAAGATAGGGATCTTACACTAGAGTCACCATAGACAATACATTTTTTAGGAACAAAACTAGAATTAAAATTATTCACCTGATATGTAGCACTTTCTATCTGTTTATTGACGGAGATGCAGTCATTTAATAAAATAAATGAGTCATCGGTGGTAGTAGTAGATATATCCTTTATATTACCTATTATGTCATACGAATATTATATTATGGTGAACCTAACTGACGGATATTGTAAGCTAAATCTATCAACTAAAAAGTAATAAGATTCCTAGTTACATGCTGGAACATTCCGACGTAATGATAATACTCATCCAGAAGCACGTTCATTGTCTGATACAGGTACAACATGCAGAATTTACTCCTACGTTTTATAAGAGGTTCAATGGCATTCTATTAGAGATGGTCACAATGGCAATGCTCTTTAAAGTATATGTACCTACCTACCAAACAATATTGTTCTGCACGTGCTTAATTGCGTGTACCTGCAACATTCATAAGATTGGCATCAAACTATACATGCATACATAATCCGACAAACCTTATATAAGACACATATAACTGCTTCAAACACTTTGAGCTTAAAAAATCCTTCGTATTTCGAACTATAAATCCATACATCTTTCACTTGAGAATTAAATGTTATTACGAATATTACACCCAAATTCTTCACTTCATTGATTCACTCAGGTATGTCATTTAGGGAAACATTGTACTTAGCTTTCGGGTATATGATAGGACAACACTTGGCTTATTTAATAAAATGTGATTAACTGTTTTAGAGTGTTCCATATTGTTTAAGCATTCCACAATTTTTCATGTGAGCTTTCAATTTTTCAAAATGTAATTTTACTTTTTAAATCTACGAAATATATCCTTTGGCTATTCTAAATATTTAGAACAGTCTTGCTTTGAGAGTTGTGGCTTATACAGGAAGGAAAGTCAGAAACTTGTTTAAATAAATTTATTGACGATAATTTTGTATACTTGACAAAATTAACATTAACGAGTAATAGATAGTAAGAAATGAAAAATGACACTACTAAGATAATAAAACACGCTTTTAAGGGAAATTTACTGCGATTACATACACGGGCTTAACGATAATATCAGTGCAAAGAATCATAGAAGCATAAGCTGCTTTATGGTTCTATGAAATCTTTTTTTCATTAACGCAATAACGGCAGTAAATGTAACTAGGATAAAAGCAACACTCGTATAAAACTATATCCGAAAAAACTTAACCGAAGAGTAAAAAAAATAATTTGACTAAAATTTATTTAACATTGCTTTATAATAACTTCGAGCGATGCATGAATTTAAATTTTTGTTCTTTGAAAAGGCGAAAAATGTCCTTTAACTGGGTGTTCAGTATTCGTCTTCATCTCCGGCCCCACCTTCTATCTCATCTGGAGGAGCGAAACCCTCCTGAAAATGAAAATTCTTAATGTAATATCTTATTTATTCTTTAACGAATTGGCTTAAATTTTAATATATACAAGACCCTTAGTTGGTTTTCCTAATAACACGTTCTTAATACAGTATGCATTTTGTTCAAATTCAAAAATAGCCTTATTATCACAACATTAGTTGTTGACAAAGCCCTGTAAAATTAAACATAAAATATACAAAAATAAGATGAATTAAAATAAAGTATAATGATAAAAAAAGAGACAATATGTATTAACAATATAACAGAGAATTTATGGAAAGACATAATTGAAATATTCATCAAGAGAGTAGTATGCTTTAGTGGCTAGTAATTTTGTTTACAGTTTTAGAAACATTAAGGCTGATATGATTTGGATGAAACCAATCCTTAACCTTAATCAGCCCAGTGTCCAAGATCCTTTTCAGCTGTCCTACATCTTTTTCATGCCATAAAATGGTGGTATCGTCGGCGAACATAGTTATTGATAATAGGGGCAAGTCGTTAACATATAATAGGAAGACTATAGGTCTCAGGACAGTCCTGGGGGAAACCCGCAGAAATTTGTTGCTCATCTGACCAGCAGCCCTTGAAATTGACACCCTGAACACGACCAGATAGGTAGTATTTGAATCAGCACAAGGAAGAGCCTCTAAAGCCATACCTCTCCAACTTACACAGCAGTATGCTGTGATCCACACTGTCAAAGGCGTTGGAGACATCACAGAACACTGCTGCAGCAAGCTGATTGTAGAGTACACGCAGAAGGTCAAATATGGCATCTCCAGTGCTCTTTGTCTCTCGGAATCCAAACTGCCTAGGAATCAAAAGATTAAACCTGTTCAAGAAAGAAATCATTCTAACCTTCACACCAACCTTTCAACGATTTTAGACATGCAGGCGCGAAAATTAGATCGACTGTCATGATCGCCACCCTTAGTAGAGGAACAACCACTGCTCGTTTCAGACATATAGAAAATGTGTTAGTAGAAAATGAAGCATTTATTGCATCTGCAAGTGCTTCTAGTGCCCTGGTGGGAAGAGCCGAAAATATCTTCATAGAGATCTGATCCCATCCTGTAGTTTTAATCTTGATTTTTTATGATGCCCCTAACCTCTATAACATTAGTCGGACTGAAAAAGAAAGTCCCTCCAACATTAATACCTCTGATGAGATCCTCAGGTTCGTTTTTGCTGCAAATGCAACTAGTAATTTTAAAAGCAACCTTACAGTAATAGGAATTAAGCCTATCTGCATTTAATTCAGAATCTGTTGGAAGAGTATCATCCTGCACCCTGAGTTAATTTACAATATACCATGATTACTTTGCCTTATTTGAAGATTCAATGATTGGTTTCCTATAGAGATATTTGAGCAGTTTATTTCATTTCTGAATGAGGCTTATCTGGGGTCCTTCCCAGAGAAGCACTATCGGGTCCGCTCTGATCAGGGTAACATCTGGTTCAATTTCTGCGAGAGCAACTCCATTTCTTGAGTGACCTGAATAGGCAGTATCCATGCGAGGACTTCAAATTTGCTCTAAATAAATTTAAAGCGGAGTACAGAGTGGCACTCCGAAGTGCTCGTGTTCAAACAAATGACCATCTTATTAGAGACGCAACCAATCCTGTTAAATGTATGTGGAAGATAATCAATCAAAACAGACCAAATATTAAAACAAATTTTGATCAAAATTGTACTATTTCTCCTGATACATTTAACAACTTTTTCACAAATGTAGCTCATGATTTGGCGGGAGTTGGTTCTACCTGCTGATTTGGCCCCATCTGATCTAATGCCTACTGTTGCCCTCCCCCTAGAATCCTTTCCTCTTCGGAGAGGTATATAATCCTTGGCAGTCTAAAAACAAGAGCAGTCAGGATATCTTTGGCCTCAGTGTAAAATTGATAAAATCAGTAAAAAATCAGATTATTGTTCCATTAACTAAGCTTATAAATGCTTGCATAAACAAATCAATTTTTCCAAACATCCTTAAAGAGACTTAGTGACTCCTATTTTTAAAAAGGGTAACAGGGATCTTCCTGAGAATTATAGACCAATATCACTGTTGCCAGTTTCCTTGAAAATCTTTGAGAAATGTATTGCAATCCAGATCACTAATTACTTCATCTCTAATGATGATTTCACTGACTGTCAATTTGGTTTTCGAAAGGGTATGAATACCGCCCTGGCAATAGCTGACCTCACATCATATAATTTGGACTCATTCAATGAGGGTTCTGTCTGTTCCTCATTATTCTGTGATCTTAACAAGGCCTTCGACTGCGCCTCTCATGATATTTTAATAAAAAACACTGCCTGCCTATCATTTTGACAATAGGAGCATTGATCTAATAACATCTTATTTGGTGGTTCGGGTTGGTGGTGCCACATCGGCAATAGTGCCTATTGATACTGGTGTCCCACAGGGATCTGTGCTTGGACCTCTCTTACTCTTATGCCAAATTTAAACTTTTTCACACCACCATCTCGACCTCTGCAGATTCCGTAACAGGTGCTGTTGCTGACTCTAAGAGACTGCAGGAAAGAGCCAAGCTTTGGTTCACGGTAAATGGGCTTCACCTTAATGAGAGCAAAAACAAATAGCATGATCTTTACAGTTAGGGACCTGAGCGGCATTGACGGAGATATTAATGTGTGTAAGTTTCTGAGAGTTCATCTCGATCCGAACAGGTTGACAAGTTGGCGGCTGGACTAAAGAACAACATTTTTATGCTCCGCAGCTGTGTGTCTCGTGAGATTCTGAGATGTGCCTACTTTGGTGTTTTCATGGTAAAATGGCCTAGACTTTCCGTGTACGGGGACACTAATGTCATGCTGAAAGTTTTCAGGCATCACAGGAAAGCCATAAGAATTGTGGGAGGATTAGGCTATGGGGAAGGTTGTAGGGAGCTTTTTATTAATCTTCGAGTTCTGACACTGCCGTCCATCTACATACTGGAAAATCTGTTACATATCAAAAATAAGAGTCTAAATCTATACCTATGATGTCCATTCGCATGATACACGGCTCAAGTCAAACTTCTGTCATCTTAAAAGAACTCAGGGACCCAATTTTTCAACAAATTGCCAATCGCAGTCAGACAGCTTCCATTGCATGTATCAAGTTTTTTAATGAAAAATGCTTTTTAGGCATATAGTGAGTTTCTTGATACCATTCTTAGACTCTAATAAATTATTTTAACTATTTGTTTTTGGCTAGATGTAGGATTTATTGTTTTAACCCTTTTTTGATTAATATTTCATTGACTTGTGTAAGCAAACCATTGTTTTGTCACCAATAAAGAATTTTAAGCACAGCTGTTTAGAAAGGGAAATAGTGCCCCTATATATTCTTCGATAGTTGTTAAAATAGTTTAAAAATGGTTCATTGTCCATTGAGAACTTTCTAAAGTAATGAAGAGACCGCAGTATTTTTCACGATATTCTTAAACCCTTTGTGTATCAAGGCTTTTTCGTTTTGCCTTTTTTATTGACAATGGGATATGATCTCTCAAAAATATTGGATATGGATGAATGCCTTAAGTTTGGCATCACTTGAGTTCAAGATTTCACCCCAACTGGTAAGACTCACTAAGACTACTAAATCTTCCAAATGTCTGCCACGCGTACTGCTAGTATGTTTTTGGGGTTTAAAAAGCAATAGACTAGCCTCTTGGCGAGATAACCCAGTACTGTTACATTGACTGATAATAATCTCATTACCTAGGTTTGAACATGCATAGTCAATTGTTGCAGCTGAATGGTTTGTGGTGCGTGTTGGTTTGTTAACATGCATGTTCAAATTAAAAGATTGGACAATGCTTTGGTCCGAATATTAAAATGATCAGAAAAGTCTATGTTAAAATCGCCAGACACTATTACATTTTCATTGACTGGAATGCCTGACAATAAAATTTCCAGATTTTCCATAAACAACTCTACATTCTAAAAAATATTCTGAGAGGATTTCAGCTCAAGTTCGCTTAGAAAAACGAGTCAAATAGACTATTTCCTGAAACCTATTAGGCCTCTTTCATTTGGTTTTAGCGTTAACAAATGGCAATATATATTTTTTTAGATAAAATGGTTACAATCAAGTTCCAACCCAATTTTACATCAAGTAGAAACATTTCTCCCTATCCTTCCTTTGCAGAGAATATCTAGTGCATTGAATGCAGCATGTTCAGGCGAGAGAACACCGCCTCGCCAGGAAATCGGGAAATACAGTAAAACAACTATTGTGTATGTAAAGAGTTTTTATTGGTAACATTTTAATAACAGTTTAACAAAGCTAAATACTAAAATTGACTAACTAATCGTATACATTATCAAAGCACCTAAGAAAATTGATACGAGGATTTACATGTCCTCACTTCAATTGGCTAATAGCATACCAGATTTAAAAATGCTTATCAAGGCAGACACGAAGTTATGGATAAACTGAAATTGATGTCATTGGTACTAACTAGGCCTATCAACTGTTCACCATTTGACTTGGCCAAGTGCACAACCATTTTACTGTTTTGTTATTCTGATAACAAGTATTTCTAGGTTTTCCATGATTCTAAAACGCTGAAAGTTGCAGATGCCTGAAAATAGACACCAGGGTGTCTATTTTTTGCAAGTATGGAAAACATGGTAATTAATTAATATATTATCGAACAGCAAATTCTTAACTTATTGTTAAACTCCTCATCTTAATAGACCCGATTGTATAAGACCGGCTTAAGTAAAGCTTAGTGGAACCTTCCCATATGAGTTTTTGTATATGTTTATGCATCGGTGTATATCGATCTCCATCTAGTGTGTTACAGGATTTCTTAAATAAGTAGTTGTCTGAGATATTGGAGGCAACCTTTTCTCCAAAGAAATACTTCATTTTAATGTAAACTTTAATGTCAATGACACCGAGTCTCTGATTTGTCTCCCTTTGCCAAAGCTATGGTCTGATACCACATGCCGTGTCGTGTCGATCTAGCCAGGAGGAATGGGTCGAGTGGGATACACATTGATGACATTTTAGTAATATTCCTCCTAATGTTGGTAAATTTGAAAATCTTAATTGTGATCCTCAGATCACTATACCCCGATTTTAAATATAAATTTGATGGTTGGAGATCGACAGCGGTTCGTCAAACGAAGATTTTACACAAATGATGGTATTTTAAGATTTCGAAATGCTTTAATCAGCAAGAAGTGGACAGAGTTGAATCTGGTAAGTGATGCAGATGGAAAGTATGAAATATTTGGAACATCGAGCGACTACGACGAAATAGCAGTGTCTTGAAGAGACCGTATCAGAAGCTGAAACCAAGTTTATGTCTCATATTAAAACACTTAATGCCGCAATTCACTGTTGGAAAAAGAAATTCAAGTTTTAAAAAAACAAGAGCAAGACTTGGAAAAGAAGCTTTTGAATAATTGTAGTACTGCAAAGGACAATTTTGAGAAACAAGTTAAAGAGTTTATTGGCTTGAACGAAAGTTTGATTGTCTCTATAAATGTGTTAGAAAAGGAAAATGATATATATTCTAAGGAAGTTAAGGAGATGCGAGTAGATCTGTTTCAGAAGAATGAAGAACTTGCCACTCTTTCGACCACTGCCAAGCAAAGTAGTTAAAAAAAAAAGAAAAGATTTCATAAAAGCCGTGGAAAGCAAATCCTTAAGCTTATAAATTCCGTTCAAGATCTCCAGGAAATATTTAAAATTACATCTGTTGCTTTAACCAAATGTAGAAGAAAACTAAAAGAAACAAATCAGAAGCGAAATGTCCACCCAAAAGGACTGGCAACAACTTGTGGTATTACCCAGAGGACGAGTACTTCATTGATTCCTTTAAAAGACTCCTTTAAGAGCCCTAAACTGCAAAGGAAACCCATTGATTGCAAAGTAGGTTCCTCCTGGATCCTGATTGTTGGTGATGAGAATGTCAGAGAATGTGTAGATACACTAAATAAACTTTTAAACATTAGCTGTGATAATTATAATATAAGTAGTTACTTTAAGCCAAATGCCTTTTATCATGATGTTGTAAAGGATGTTTGCAGGTTATGCTCTAATTTTGATTTTAATGACCGAGTAATAATCTTTGCCGGTGCCACTGACTGTCTTAAAAAAAAGTTCATTAATGTGGACATTTTGTATAATGTTTTGGACCTTCTTTCATTCACTAATGTTACTCTAGTGGGAGGAGCTTATTGCAGGAATAAACATGCATTCAATGAGACACTTTTTGAACTTAATCACAATCTATATACAGTTTCTTTAAATTTTGTAAACGTGGATTACTTTGACACCAGTTACTATTTGACTTTTGATAACATGATCAATAACAAAGTTTCTATCAATAAAAGATGTCTGAAACATGTAATCAAATATTTTTGCAATTTTCACCTAAAAAACATACATGTTTGCTATGACAACCTCAGACAGGTTGATTTGGGGAACTGCGTCAGCAGCGACGACTCACTTAGGATTATTCCCGATAATAATGTCACTAGTCCGGACAACGTTAGAGTTATAGATGAAAGGGAGCAGCTTGATGCCCCTAATTATGAGGATTTAACATTTGTAGAAAAAAACCCTTTCAAATGGCACCACTTTAAACTTGCTGGAAACAAGAAAAAGAAGACATATGACTAAGCCTTTTTTAGTAACAGCAAGCATAAGCAATTCTGCAACTTAATTTTAATTAATATAAGATCATTGCCATCCTAACAGGATGATCTTTTACTCTTTTTGGATAACCAGCAATTTCCTTGTATAGCCGTTGTTGTTGAAATGGTTGAAATCAGATGAATTAATTTACATACAGAATTATCGGTTAGTTTCTAATTATTGTAAAGTTATACATTCGCATGGTGGTACATTGATATTACTACACAAGGATTTTTTAAATAGGTATGAGTCTGTTAAAGTGAGTAAGTTTGATTCGTTGCTTGAGGAGAGAAATTGCGAATTTTCTATTGTGTACTGTGGGTGCCTTGGTTTGTATATTTTATGCTTCTACAGATCCCCAAGTGCAAACGTAGCACGATCCTTGAGAAAATTGAGGCCATACTATTGGATTTATCAACTAATGCCTCTATCAGAGGAAACCCTAATATTAACTTTTTAAATGAAAACTGTCGTAGTGCTAGCTTTCTAAAACACATATTTAATTCATTCAATCTTAATATGCACGTAGACCAGCCAACAAGAATTACATCGACAAGCTCAACAATGATTGATTATATTGCTTCAACTTTTCGATGTGATGAAGTTCTTTGTTCGGCAGTTTTCTCTGGGCTGTCAGATCATGAAGCAATTTGCTTTACATTTCCATTTTACTCGAAGACAGGGAAAAGTCCCGTTAAAATGGGCAGACTATTTACAAAATCAGAAAATTTGAATTGTTGTGTGGTCAAACTGATTTCAATAGAGTTTTTTCTAGTGACGAGCCTTTGCAATATTTTCACTTGCTCTTAATCGGCAGATTTGATGCCTGTTTTCCTAATGTCAAGATTAAGCTTAAGAAATCTAATCGTTGGTTTACCAGAGGTCTAAGGGTGTCTGCTGCAACATATCAAAAAATGTTTTGGTCATAATGAGTGCTTCTGTAACTATTTTAGAGATTACCTGAAGATTTATAGAGGTACTGTTAAGCTAGCAAAAAGAAACTTTTTTAATAATAGGATTGAACGTTCATCTAATAAAAATAGGGAGTCTTGGAGAATAGTCAGGAAGCTAACAGGTAAAAATTCCTCTTCTATTAGTTCGGAACTGAAAGCCGACGACTTAAACTCCTTTTACTGTAATATAGCTACTGATCTTCGTAGCAAAATCAATTCTAGCAAAAATCCCAATGAGTTCCTAAACAGAATTTCTGTTTGCAACACGTTCTTCCTATCGCCTACAACAGTTTTGGAACTAAAAGATATCTTCAAAATGTAAAAAAATAAGAACTCTTCAGGATGGGACAAGATCTCACTTCATGTCATTGAAGCACTTCCTGACTCTATTTTGCAGAGCCTGACTGAGGCCATTAACAGTTCCTTTGTCTCCGGAAAATTTCCCAGATGTCTTAAAAAAGCTCTTATCATTCCTTTGTTTAAAAATGGCAATCATGATACTCTCTCTAATTTTAGACCTATTGCCCCGCTACCAACATTATCAAAAATAATTGAGAAATTGGTGCAAGTGAGACTGACTTCCTTTTTAGTCAGTCAGAACCTTCTAAGTTCATCACAGTTTGGCTTTCAAGCTAAAAAAAGTACCAGTGATGCCATATTTAACTTTCTTGAACATCTTTATACTCAGTTAAATTCAGGTGAAAGGGCTTCGGCTATATTCTGTGATCTTACAAAAGCATTTAACTGTGTGGATCACAGAGTGTTGCTGATGAAGCTGGAGAGGTATGGTGTCAGGGGAATAGCCTTGGGGTGGTTTCGTTCATATTTATCCGACAGGAGTCAGGAGGTAATCTTTAACAATAATAACTCATCTGAACAACCTATAACGGTTGGGGTTCCGCAGGGATCAATTTTGGGACCCCTTTTGTTTTTGATCTTTAGTAATGACCTTTTACATCTTCCAATAAGAGGAAGATTCATGGCTTTTGCGAATGATCAGACGGTATTATGGAGTGGCTCTGAGGTTGATGTGCTTAAAAGAATTATTCAAGAAGACATATTACTGATTAAAGAATGGCGCAATGCAAATAGGTTAGTTTTTAATATTTCAAAAACGAATATTTTAAACTTTAAATGCCATATCAACAATATTCAGTTGGAAGACGAAAATATCGTATGGCCAGAAGTGAGCAAATTTCTTGTTCTGTCAATAGATGGACATCTAAAATTTGAAGAGCATGTCAAAAATGTGAACAAAAGAATTACCTCTAGTTGTTACGCTTTGAGGGTCATTTCTGAAAATCTTGGATTTGTGTTGGCCAAAAATGTCTACTATTCTCTGGTACAGTCCCATCTCAGTTATGTAGTTTGCTTTTGGGGTTCTTGCAGTAATTACGTGTTCGACAGTGTTTTCATTTTGCAAAAAAGAGCCCTTAGGTGTTTATGTAGGGTTAGAAGAAGGGTGTCTTGTAAACCTCTTTTTTGCATCACAAAATTTTGACTGTGTATTGTATTTTCATTTTAGAGAAGTGTTTGTCTCGTTTTAAAAAAATATAATCGTGAATTGGACCGAGAAAGGCATTACAATGCACGATTACAATACACTCGGATGCTTCAGTTACCCATTCCAAGCTTTAGTCTGGTCAGGAACTCCTTTGTTTATAATGCGAAGAAAATGTTTAACCACTTACCCATACACCTGAGCCCTTTCAGACTATAAAAAATTTAGTTATAGAACAAAGGAGTTTTTGGCCACGAAAGCTTATTATTCTATAGAATACTTTTCTGAATAGGCTGTATCTTACTTTGTGTTACTTTGTTTTATTTTAGTTTTATTGTTATTTTTTTTATATGTTGATTTAACTATGATGTATACCTACTTAGATTAAGCATGGCTTTGTCAATGAATATAGGGTAATTCTGACAAATAAAGCTAATTTTGACTTTGACTGTAGGGAGTAATGCAATCGATCCTACTGTATGGAGAACCGATATGGCACGGCATGATGCGGATAAGTAAATATCGAAACATGGCAACAAGTGTGCAGAGGAAAGCTCTGCTAAGAGTGGCAAGCGGATACAGAACTGTATCCTTTATTTTCTCGAACTTGTTTTATTTGTGAAGAAACGTCCTAATCTATTTCTGACGAACAGGAACCGTAGGGGGTAATGTATCGGTGGTACTAGAGCGGAGAATTACCTTAACATACCTGAACATCGGACAACGTATCTCGAGAGAGGACCACGATATAGAATATTAGAGCATTATTGAGGTTATCATCAGAAATAAGAAATATAACAAATTTAAACATGTTAATAAAGGATCTTAAGGAATGTTGCCTCCAGCCTCTACTCATTTGATTTTTAATCTTTATTATTGTATTGGATTATGTGTTGCGACACTTATTTTATCTTATATATTGTAGTTTGTACATTGTATTTTTCTGAAATTGTAAATTTAAGTGTGTAACAAATAAATAAAAAATACATTCTGAATTTAATGCATTTATATTTAATTAGAGAAAGATTCAATTAAGCTGGAAATTAATTGTTTTGGGAACGAAACAACGGTAAAATGTCTACAATATTAATCAGCACGCCTCACAAATTAGATTGAGAATTGCAACTTGCCCAGATCCGCAGTTGCAACTTCGAGCTTACCATATATCCCGTAACTTCAGCGTTGAAGAATCGTTTCTTGGTTGTCAAATAGTCAAATTGTGAGAATGTTGAGGCTCTTGGGGTATTTGAGTTTATTCTTTTCGGAAATTTTATTTTATCACTTATATATAAGAAAAGAGTAGTTTCAATAGTAAAGAAGAAAAATAACGTTACTGACTATCTAACGAGAATCTGGTGATCTTCTAGAATAATTTTCAGGCAACAGCCTTGGCAGATGACACTCGCTGCTCGCCCTGTCACCGGCTGAAAAGACGCGGAGTTTTTTAAACATCTGGTCCGTCCATAACATTTCTTCTCTTTCATCCTGAAAATAGAAATAAGTTCTTATTACAGCAATTTGTTTCAAAAAATAATAACAATTATATATTTTTTTTAACCGATTAAAGATTGTTTACTAACTTTTCGGAAGGGGGAAGGCTACAAGGGGTGCAGCCAGATTGAAAAATTAGATAGAGCGTGTGTCAGGACGAGAACTTCATGAGGGAGACACTTGCATAGTTCAATGGCATGTGCGCATGTGAAAGTGGTAGAAATAGGGCCCAAAATGACCTAAAATTCAGTCTCTTGCGATTTCATATCATGCTAATCAACAGGAGTGGGTCGGATCAATTTCGAACCCATTTATCCGCTCTAATGAGGATGCCCATAGGGCATACATGATGTATTAGTAGAGCATTGCTAAGAACGCTGCGAAATCTACCAGTTACGAATAGATTGTAGGGCAAGGATATAGAGGAGACTGGGAAAGCGAACTTTGTTTAGAGATGGCCCAAGCGATTATGTAAGTTTATGTATCATGCCATAGTGTTCCAAAGAAGCAATGAGTGATGTTTAAATGCTTACACGAACAGAGACAACATACTAATTACGACACTGACAGTTATTGAAAAAAAATGGGAGAAATCCCCCAATAGACTAGGATACTGTTACTAATCTACGCGGCATTCAGAGCAAATAATATTATTTACCTAATCTAAAAAAGGCAGAAAGTTAAAAAATTATAATTTAGCACAGTAATGATAGCACCAAAATGTTTAAACAAAAGCATCGGCGGCGTACAAACAATAAGCGAACCAACAAAACAATTTTAGGACATACACAGGATTATTACTTGTTTAACCATCGACATTCTCGTTTGCGCTGTGTACCTATGTGTGCAGCTTTCGATTGATTTTGTTTGTATACAAATATTTTAAAATTATTTAAGGTATTTATACATATATACAGAAATAGTATCACTTACCTTAAATCCAAGGCCTCGATCGTATATAGAGCCCACCAATCACATAACTGCATAAAAGCTACTCGACACCCACACAGAAAAAGACACAGAGTTTAACAAAAATGAAAGCGGAATTGCCGAGTCCTTAATATATATGTGGGGTTAGTCATAAAAAGCTTGTTGTAACAAGTAGGAAGCCCAATTTATTTTAAATTCATAATATATCAAAATTGCTCCTTAATAATCAACAATTCAAAAAATAAATATATGTAGTATATATACACAAGGTTGACAGTGATAAATGAACAATGGGATGATTTCTGTATTTTGGTAGTTTTTAATCTATTCTAATCCCATTTTGATATATAAACCCTAAAGAACCCGACGATCAATTTATATTTCAAAAGTTAACAAGGTTTTTGTTTTCTAATTAAAACTGATTGAAATTTGTATGGTGTTTGAGTTATTGTGGGGTTTTTAAGTAAGCCCCACATTGTGGCCTCAGGGAATACTAGTGAACCATTTTTTGAATATATAGCGCCAGGTGTTGGCAAGAAATATGCAGCAACAAATCTAAGAATCATGCATATTAAAGATGACGCTCAGACATATGTTAACCAGGGGGACGAAAGGCCAGGAAGAACAAACAAGCAAATAATGATATTTCATCAAAACGTTCGGTCAATCAGAAATAAAGTGGAAGAAATTGAAGTATTTCTCATGACTTCAACAAATACTTTTGACTTTGTTTGTCTAACTGAACACATTCTGGCCAGTGAGGAAATTGGTTAACTCAAAGTCACAGGTTATACAACTGTCTCGTCCTACTGTAGAGAAGAACACTCTGACGGAGGCACAATGATATTGGTAAAGGATGGTGCTGCGTTTATCGAAAGAAATGATCTGGCGGATCTTTCATCTGAAATGCTGCTGTTGATGCTTGACAACTATTAAACCTTATCGTGGTTGCCATATATAGATCGCAAGTTGGAAATTTTAATGTGTTTATGTCTGGAATGAAGAATATGTTAAGACATTTTATCAGCTAATTTTAAATATGTTGTAATAGGCGATTTTAATATACATTTCAACAATTTGACCGACAATAGTAATGTCACTTTTACAAATCTTGTAAACTCATGTGGTTTTATCCAACAAAAGTTTAGTATTTTTAATAATTTTAATGATATTTTGGATTTTAGGGCGGATATTATTGAGGCTGAAGTGCCTGATCATTGGGCTTTGCAGGTGGAGGTCAAGGTTGGTGACGTACCTGACACCAGGTTGTCTACCTATATTATACATATAGGCCAATAACACAATATGTTTAATTAGTTGCAGCAGGTGGATTGGGATGTCCTACGGTTTTCTTGTTCTCCAGATGACAAGGCTGATGAGTTTATTCGCACTATTGTCGGTGCTATGTGCTCGTCGTTTTCAGGTGATGGTGAAAGTAGGGCGGCAAGTCACGTGGTTTAATGACAATATTAGACAAATGCAAGAAACTCTTAAACTCCTACAGAAATCATCAGTCTGGGTTAGTTTGGGTTGGGTAGCATCCAAGATAAGGCAGTTTAGAGGAAGATACAGAGAAGCAGTTTGTACAGCTAAGAAAGAGGCCAATTCGGAATTTATTCGGAGGTCAGACAAGCGTGTTGGAACAGCTTTGAAGATTGTCAATGAGAGTACAGGCGCAGCACAAAAAACTGCGCCACTAGACAAATCAGCGACAGATTTCAATGATTTTTTTTCCATTATTGGGGATAGAATCTTAAGAGATATTTCTGATACAGACGTTTTTTTCCAACAACTGGAAGTATCGGTTCATGTGGAGGGATTTTCCTTCTCCGAGGTAACATTTGTCCAGGTTCGTGATGCAATACAAAAACTATAAAATAAACATAGTCTGGATATATACGGAATAAACGTGTCTGATTCTGGATTGTTTGATCTTGAAATCTTCATTCATGATACATTTAAGCATAAGAGCAAAATCTTTTACAAAGATTAGCGAAAGCAATCACGATTAAAAAGTAAAATATTGGTTAAAAGTTGTTTTGTTTAGATATTATGTAAAAGTTTATTAAAAATTTACTAAAATCATCACTTTTTAATAATTTAAATTTTTAATTCTCAAAACTCCTTATCTTCTGCATATTGCAAAAATATGTATGTCATACCTGCCGACTACCGCATTTAAAATTTGAGCTGCTTCTGAAGGACCAACTTTATAATTATCTGGAGCAAAACGATATTTTAAACAACTCTCAATTTGACTTTTATTGAGGCAAATCTACAACACTTGCCATTATAGATTTATTGGGATATGTTGTAGGGGGGCTTCGAGAGGGGGGAGCACATGGGTGGTACACTGTGTGTACTTCTCGAAAGCTTTTGATTGCATATCCCATGAAATCCTATTTATTGATAATTTTCAAGTTAATAACTGTATTAATAATTTGATATATGTGTCCGTATCAACTGAGCCTGTAATAGATATAAGTATTTCTGACGATAGGGAAACCACTGTGCAGGAGAGTGAGCATGAACAAGCAGGTGCTTTTTTATGAACAATTTGCCTGTTGTGACAGGAACAACTGATAGTATTGATATTTCTCAATTTACTCCCGCCGGTTCTGGATTGTCCGCGGTTCTTTTAAATGTTCAGTCCCTAAGAAGTAAGTGTGATGAATTTTATGTATTTCTTGAAAGTATTAATTATCCTAGTTTAGTTTTAGTTACCGAGCACTGGTTAAGGCCGGACGAGTGTTTTTTTTTGCCAGATTATGTGCTAGTTTCCATTTTCTGCAGAGAACATTCTATTCATGGCGGGACTTTAATTTTAATTAAGAAATCGGGTTATGGCCAGTGTTTCGTATCCTGTGAAAAATTTGATAACGTTCTGCAGGAAAAAGTGTTTGAATTCTCTGTAATTTATAGTAGGAAACATGACTTATACGTTTTGTGCATTTATCGCTCGCCTATTGCTAGTGCAGGGGGGTTTTTGGATAGGCTTGACCAGCTATTGTCACAAATTTCGCCTTCATCCAAGGTTATAGTTGCGGGTGACTTTAATATTAATTTTGGGGATCAGCAAAACATTAACTCAGTTCTGCTTAATAATATTCTTATATCCCATGGTTTAAAAATGCATGTAACTTCACCCACGCGTATTTGCAGCGGATCGTCGAGTATTATTGATTACATGTGTTCGGATTGTAGTGTTGTGTGTTGTTCAGTTGTGAGTGCCGGTATTTCTGATCATGAAGCAGTTTTAGCTATTGATCTTGAAAATAAGACTCAACGAAGAAGAGGAAGAATATTTAGTAGTGGTAATTTTTGTAAATTTCGTCAGTTGTGTCACGGGAATAAGGCAGTCTCCAGAGCTTTTGGTATCGTTCCATTCGGTTGTACTGGATGTTTTTAACAGAGCATTTCCGTTGAGATGGATCAAACATAAGACAAGAAAGAAGAAACCTTGGCTTACGGAGGGTTTAAGAATTTCTGGTAGAAACTTGCGCTGCCTTAATACCATTAAAAAGTTTTTCCTAAACAATCCTGATTTTGTATCTTATTGCAATAGATATCGTAATATTTATCGTCGATTGGTGAAAGCAGCTAAGGAACTTCACTCCAGCAGTAGGCTGTCGGAGGCTAAAAACAAGCAAAAGGAATCCTGGTCTATTGTGGGAGAAGTGTGTAACCGTTCCATGCAGCATGGTTGTCGCGAAATGGATCTAGATCCCAACACATTAAATTCATTTTATTGTAGTGTGGCTGGTAGTTTGATAAAATTTCAACCTCGGGGAATTCTCTAAATTATCTCGCACACGTATCTGTTGCAGATTCGTTTTGCTTTACCCCTGTTTTAGAGTGTGAGATCTATGAAGCACTTGGTGATATTAAGAATTCTAAGTCGTGTGGTGACGATGAAATATCTTGCGAATTACTTCGAGCATTGCCTCATGATGCATTGGAGGTCTTGGCATTTGGTATCGACGATTTGTGGTTGACAGGTAAATTTCCTTCCTGCCTAAAATCAGCCAAGGTTATTCCTTTGCATAAGGGTGGCAACTTTCAGGATCCTTCTAACTATCGTCCGATATCTTTGCTCTCGACTGTACCCAAAGTAATTGAAAAGATCGTTAAAGGCAGAATATGGAGTTTCCTTCAATTACACAATCTTGTATCGCCAAGGCAATTTGGGTTTCAGGGTTCCTTGGGAACCCACGATGCTATTTTTGATCTGCTCACTAGCGTTTACCGCGATCTTAATGATGGTAGGGCAGTGGCTGCGGTATTCTGTGATCTTACCACGGCCTTTGACTGCGTTAACCATGAAATATTGCTTTCCAAGCTTGAGTTGTATGGATTTAGGAGCTCTTCTCTTGCTTGGTTTCGCTCGTATTTGGAGGATCGACGGCAGTTTGTTGTTGGGTCAGGTTGTAAGTCAACAGTTTTAGATATCGGAAATGGGGTGCCACAGGCATCTGTTCTGGGACCCCTTCTGTTTTTAATTTACATTAACAATCTTGTTAGTGTCGGGATATCTGGTCGTTTTACGCTTTTTGCGGATGACACCTTTGTTGTATGGTGCAATGACTCTGTTGATGCTTTGAGACAGAATGTATCCGGACACATATTGGAGATAAAGGCCTGGTTTGATTGTAACAAACTTTCCTTAAATATTAATAAAACCCATGTGATGGGTTTCAGATGTGACATGGCGGGGCTGAGTTTGGGCAATGAACCAGTGGATGTAAGGGTTGCTGCTAGGTTTCTGGGAGTTTTCATTGACTGTGAGTTACGTTTTAGGGATCACATTAACCTAAGCAAGAAATTGTCATCTGCATGTTTTGCAGTGAGAGCTGCTAGGGACGCACTTGGTTCTGGAGTGGCACGAGATGTATATTTTGCTTTGTTCGATTCACACTTGAGATACGGCATACCATTCTGGGGCATGAGTAGCCAGTATTTGCTGAATATCCTGATTGTTCTTCAGAAGAAAGCAGTGCGTTACATCGTGGGGGTTAGTCAAAGGCAATCATGTCGTCCAATTTTCATAGACAAGAAGATTTTAACATTGGCATCTCTCTTTATTCTCGAGACTGCCACTTTAGTCCACAAGAACATAGGTTCGATGGAACGTCTTCCTGGACTGCACAATACTCGTGGCGCTAATAATCTTCTTCTTCCTATCCCTACAAGCACCCTTACCAAAAAATCATTAATTTACGAAAGTAAAAAAATCTATAATCATCTCCCAGCAGATATTAAATCTCTGCATGTTTTGCGATTATTTAGAAGTCACTTAAAAAGGTTATTACTACACTGTGGCAGAGTTTTATGCCGACTCCTTTGACTGACATCCCTGCGCTGGCGAATGTCGAGATAAATGCTTAGGGGACTTTATCTTCGTATATAAATATTAAATTCATTATTATTTTATTTATAGTTTTTCTCTATGTGTCTGTATTTTAACGTTATATTTTTTGGCATTTTTAATGTTGTTAGTATATAACATGTATATTGATGTTTGTTTGATGTCAATTTGTGTATTTAATGTTATTTTATTCATTAAATTAGTTTATTTTTTAGACTATTTTAAAATTGTTTTTGTTTTGTTCCTGTATTTTATGGAATACTTTGTTTAATTATTTTAACCTGCTTTGTGAATGAGAACATTATCTTGCACTAATAAAGCATTTTTGACTTTGACTTTGACTATTAAATAAGCTTAATTGGTATGGACTAAGTGATGTTAGCAGCCAGCTCATGCGCAGCTATCTCACCGGCCCTAGATGCCCATTAGTCATGGCGTGCCCCAGGGCTCGATACTTGGACCACTCCTGTTTATCATTTATATCAATGATATCTGTGCTGCCACTGACCGTAAGTTAATCCTTTTTGCGGACGATACCAAGACGCTATGTAGTGGTAAAAGTTTGACGGACCTAGAGACCCCGATGGTAGGAGTGGTCACGGAGTTGAGTCATTGGTTTAGTGCCAATCATCTGACTTTAAATATTAATAAAACGGAAAATATTGTATTTTCTCTCAGGAATGTGGGTGATGGAGTTGGGGCCGCGAATGAAGGGGGCGAAATTTTTGGGGATGTAACTTGACTCTGATTGAAAGCTGATTTTTGAAAAGTATATTGATTCAGTTGCAAACAAAATCTCATAATCTGAAAAATCTTTGTAAGAACGTGGTCGTGGGGGGGTAGTTTTGATGACCTTCCATGCATCAGTGCAAAGCTCTGAGGGTTGTTGAGGGCTTGGACTATAGAACTGGTTAGGGCGTCATTTATAAAATCGAAAATTCTCCCAAGAGGATTTTTCTGGCTGTTGTTAAAATTTTGTTCGAGCTACTATGTTTTAGGTGATTTAACCTTAGAGCATTGTTTGCTTAAGGATATTTTTCTGACGATTGCAAAACTCTGTTACTAACATGAATAAAATTTACTTTACTTAAACATTATAACACTCAAGGTGTCATATATGTGTCTTTTTTTTTAAGCTTAAGAAGAGAAAAATAAATAAACTGATTGTAATTGTATCATACAATAAGTTAGTTGATTTGTAGATGCCCACGGTCAGGCTGCAATGCTAAGCAAGTAGCGGGATTAAACGTAATTGAAAACTAAGGGAAAATTGGCCAGCTATTTTACACTCAGAAACTTAAGCGGCCCTTTATAAGTTGTTGGCGTAATAGATACAATGAAACCGCCGCAATAATATTGAATATGTACAAATTATACTTTTTACCAAGCAAATAAGTGATTTCAACAAGCCGAGGACAGCACAGGGCGCTCTAAAAACTATATGAGCACAGGCGAACTGCAGATTCTTGGCGAAAGCAAAGTTAGAGACTTACGTTACTGTCATCTCGTCAAAGATTGCAAGTGAAGAATTTAGCTATCAATTTTTCACATCTACGATGCACAAAAAACACTTTCGTACAAATTCAATACATTTCCCTAACGCCAACCTTGGAGGTTGAAACCTCTATTTGCTGCTTTCCTTAAGAAATTAAAAATCAGCTGAGCAACACTTAACGAAGGTCACTGTGTTTCGAACTACACTAATTTGAAATTAATGACAATTTCTTTTGTTAGAAAAGTTCCACAAGACCACTCTTGACAAAACATTGAACCGTTTCTGTATGATAAGCATTCAACATAGAGCGTTCAATGTAATAGATAATGCGGTTTTGGAGGAAACTTGAATGGATAAAACGACAAATGACAAGCAGAAGACAGTATGCCTGCCAGTTCTGAGTTGGAATACAATCGCCATTTCTTTAATAAAATTACTGACATGTGCAAAGTTGTCAGCTTGCAGGTGATATTTGCGCAAATATAATAACAATATGGATTCACTAGTGACTAGAATTTTTTGTAAGTCCTAAACATATATCATGCAGCTTTTTTTTTGGTCTTCCAGTAGTCAGGCAAGGAAATGGATAAGCGGCATTAAATATATGAAGTTGATTTACGATTTGTATGAAATACAAGGTCAAGATGAGGAGAACATGTAACTAGTTCTATTGAATAATTTTGAAAACCTAAATATTAACAGACATGTTTTTGCACAAAAACTTATTATTAAAACATAAATAGCCAACCCTCTTTTGTAGTAAGTAAAAGCAAAAAAGATCGACCCTATTTTAAGCATTAATATTCACTACTATTCTTAGGCTATTATCTTGAACTAAAGAAAGAACGACCTAAAAAGCGGCGGGTTATATTAGAAATCTTTGTTAGCTTATGGTAGCGAATTATAAATTGACTAGAACGTCTTTAAACATGTATTAGATCTAAAAGCAATTTAATATTGTTCAAGTATGTGGTCTTGGAAATGCCAAAAAATTAGGTTAAGGTCCCACTAATTGTGTAACGAATTTAAAATAAATGGATATATCAAATGAGGGAATTGACACCCTATTAGATTAATGGTTAATCTACAATATATGAGTGTAAAAATAATATAGTTACTTTAAAAATTAGAAAAAGTAATAAAACATCTCAGAAGCCCAAAAAGGTTCAACTTTGCAATCTTGTTTCGGCTATTACATAGTCGTGGTACCTGCTTATCATTTCATACAAATATTACCCACTTAACCCACCTGCCTATTAGAGGGTAAATGATTTAAGAAAAACATCTAAATGGTTCCCAGTGGCTAGTTACTTTCTGGTAAGAAATGAAACAGTTTGTTGGTGAAAATGGCTAATGCCTCTGATTTTGTTGCTGTGAAGAGTTAGTAAAGGGGCTCTGTCAATAACCATTGTAGATCGCCTAATAGTGTTGTGAATAACGATTCACCATTTGAACCGTGCCAGAGAATTGTAGTGTCGTCAGCAAATAAAGTAATTTTTCCTCGTATATCAAGATTTGCAAGATCATTGATATAGAGGAGGAAAAGTATAGGGCCTAGGACTGATCCCTGAGGCACCCCCCACAACACAAGTCCACACTCAGAATTGACGACGATCTTGGAGATATGATATGAGAAGAACCATGAAAACGCTATCCCTCTGCAACCATAGTGCTGTAGCTTCCGAAGCAAGATCTCATGATTAACACAGTGAAAAGCTTTAGACAGTTCACCAAACATTGCAGTGGCCGTAGAGTTCATGGAGAAAGTTGTATATAGCATCAATAGTAAATATAGTAGTGAACTCAAATAGTTCTCCTGAAATCCAAACTGAATGTTCCTAAGGATGCTATTTTGTTTTAGAAATGACATAACACGGCACTTGACCAGCTTTTCAATCAGCTTTGCAAGAGTTGAGAGTAGAAAAATCGGTCTGAAATTTGAAGAATTATCATGACTTTCATCTTTGCGAATAAGAATCACTTTGGGTGATCCAAAATTGGAAAAATTAATAAAATAATAATAAAACATTCCAGAAGCCCAGAAAGGTTCATTGAACTGCGCTCAAGTTAAAGGTTTGGTGGCGAGGAATAACACTACTTTTAAAATTAAAGACGTTGAAAGTAATGTACAAGAGGCGTTAAAGCAAGTCGATTCCCAAAAGTGGAGTGAATGTATAGAGCAACTAATTCAGGAATGCTAACTGAGACTAATTATTTCTCTGGATACCAATGATGACACCACTCAGAAGCCAAATAGGACTATTCGGAACAGGACTTTTCGCTTCTTTTCGACCCTAAATTGTAAGGTGAAGAATTGCTGTAAAAAAGACCCTTTTTAGGACCAAAATATAGACATTAAAGATATTCCATTTTTTATTATTCATAGTAAGCACTTGTCAACATAATGTTTAGTATTTTATTAATTTAAGTAATTTGCCTATAGCCACGCCACTGGCATACCGATTTCCTTCAGAAATAATAAAATCCACTGGCTTGCACCCTTAAAATCAACCAGATTTTTTGTTACTATTTGCAATTTTTAAACGAACTATAGCCAACAATTTATTTGAAAATTGAATTATACTTGATACAATATTCACTACCTTATCACAATTATTTCCAACTCCAAACTAAGGGTCTTTATGGCAATTTCCACAATAGGAAGAAGTGACGTTATGTCCAAACATTAGCCCACCTCAATAACTAACCTACAATTCGAATTAATTTACCTCTCCATTCATAGATACAAACTAATACAGCAAAGGTGCCTCAGATTTGACTAATCGCAGTCTAGTAAACCAACTGGCTTAGCAAAGCGGCTACTCCTCGCAAATTTAAATCAGTGTTAATAAAAACGGAAAAGATCAGCAGTAAAAAAATAAAGAGTTTACTAACACTTACCTCCGTCGCATACAATACATCTAAAATTTTTTGGATTAGGGGGTTATGGTCCTCGCATTCTTGACACATGACCTCGATGTCTCTGAGCTTACCAAAGTAGAAATCTCGTTCTTTTTCAAGTCCTTCGACCGTCAGCTGAAAGAAATATTTATAGATGTATCAATCTAATAATATTTTCTATTATCCGGGTTGAATGGTTCGAAAAGTAATTAGCCAGATAAACTTACAAGTGAAAAAATAATAAAATTTTGGAATAATCCAGTTGGTTTGTTAACGCAAGATCGCGTTGTCAAAGTCAAAGTTACATGTTTTTATATTGCACTGTATATCCTATTTTGAAAATATTACCTTATATTCCGAGATTTGGTTACTTAAATCTTCTATTTTCCCAGAGAGGTCGCCAGCATTCCTATTGGGCGTGGGTCTAGCAGCTGGGACAGTTCTAACGGGCGCCGCCTTAGGCACTAGATGTGGTTAAAATATATTAAAAACCCCTCCAGATCAACCTCGAGAGATATCCATTCCTAGATGACTGCTTTTATAAAATACTTGGAGAGGGTATTTACATTAACGAAACTATTGTCTTTAATTTTATTTGGCAGAAAAGAAAACATTGATTATTGCAGTAAATCCAATGTAATATACATTTCTTATAGAGAATTAGCTGGATTTACTTTAATCTCCTAGATCTTACAGCTATAAGTCATCTAGAAATAAATATGCAATTTAAAAATATTGCTACTTAGGCTACATCTAGCAGAAGATATTGATAAATAGTCTGGGTTAAATGTTTCTTTGCAGGAATACCAACAAAAGGTCTTTAGTATCTAGGCCAGAGACGTATCAATATCTTCTACTTCTACTACTCTATATAACGTACGAGTGTGCGGTTGCATAAGCGGTGAAGTGAAAAGTGCAGTGGTGAAAAAACAAAACCACAACAATGGAGATGAAGCGTAAAGACGAGACAAAAAAATGAATAACAAAAGAAAAAAATAGTTATTATTGATTTAAACAAAAATAAATTGAAAATACTATTATGATAATTAGTATTAGTCACAATATGATTAACTTCTTAAGCTGTTCTGAAGATCAATCGCTTATACCATTACACGACTTAAAATAATTTCAGAAGTCTACCTTCAATTGTGGCTTCTACATAGAAGGTTCAACAAAAACTATGCATGTTTTTTTTTGAGATTCTAGGCAAAATCCATTATGTAAGTCTATTCTGCTTACTCAAAATTAACATGAATGACTTGAAATAGCTACACACCGCTCACCAAATACATAAGCGAACTATCCTATATTTTATATCAACTATTAACAGTTATTTAATTGTTCTTTAAACTTTATAGAGCAGTCCCGATACCTTGAGATCTATACAAGTTTAATAGAGAAAAGCTATTTGCTCAGAAGTTTTCAATTATAGACACTTTCTGACAAGAAAATATTAATGATAGTCATGATATTCAGTATTTCGTCCAGGATGACCTTTGGTTAACTGTCACGCCATTTAGTGACACACCTTAGACCAACATAATGCAACTTTACCTACGATAGTTCCGCTCTCTTTAACAGAAGTTTTCGGATGTACCTTGTATAAGAAAATAAAGAGGATTATGCTAGCGACATACACACAAACAAAAGGTGACTTAGCAAACCACAAGTGAAGTTTTTTTTTTAATATAAAAAGAAACAAGTTGTTCATCTACTCACATAAACCGAAATAACTACTAGTTCATCCGCACACAACCACGAAAGTATATTTTTATGGTTTACACAAATCAGAATTCTTTTCTAAAATACAAGTAGGTTAGGTGTCCCACATATAGATTTTCTATGGGCAGTTTGAGACATACATGTTGCTTCTTTACCAAACGAACATTCTTTAATATTCTTTGTAAAATTGATAATATACATAGTAGGATGTATATGGAATTCTGGTTTGTGTATAAATTAGTACATCATAATAGAATAAATATCTACGTTATTTTAACATAAAGAGACGATTAGAAATTATCAAGACAACTATATCAGTGTATGTGTTGTTTTTGTATAGATATATAATAAACAAGAAGGGAAATATGATGATAATCTAACTCGGAAGTTTAGGTTAATTATTACTTTACTGAGAATCAGTCTGCAATCCTACTTTTACTCTCTTATTCGTTGTATATTAGGCTCGATGTTTAAGGACTGAAAACGAATAAATGATAGAGATATGACAATGAACATAGAATACGGACGTTTATATAGGGTAATGCAACAAATGCAAGACAAAGGATTCCAACTAGACGGAAAATAATTTTTGAAATAGGTCAAAATTAATATTACAAATTCATTCAGTCAGTGCCTGACATTCGCAGAGTAAGTGCTCTGACGTTTCAGCCATAGTTTGGCAGAATCTGTCTTGTTCGTCAGTGTTTCTCCCCATTTTATTGAGGTGGTACCTCCAGGGGCCATGTCCAGTGAGAAGGTCTACGACCAGTTTTATCTCATTTTTTTGTCGCTTGAGAACCTTTTTTTGTGTAGTTAGGCGAATGAGAGATGCGTCTTTTGTTTCTGTCCAGGTGCATTGACCCAATATGTCTCTTTACCCCTTTTTTCCCAATTTCTGAGTTCATTCATTATGTGTCCTTTAGTAATGCCACAGGCCACAGAATGGTTCAGGTCAGGCCCGCAAAAGGCAATCTGTGTACAATTCCGTGCGAGCTGGTCAGCAGCTTCATCGCCTTCCACACTCTCGTGCCCTGGTACCCACATTAGAGTGAGTCTGTTTCTGTTTGCCAGTTGATCTGCAGCCATCCGACTATCCCACACTAGCCGGGACTTGATTCTGGCTAGATGCTAGCGCATCTAACTGATAGGATATGGATCTTTGCACCTCTTAGGCCTTTTTTTTGCACATTCAGAGATGGCTATATTGATAGCATTTAGTATTTCCTAAAAATGCAGAGATTCGACATCTAGATCCGTAAACTCCGGATCCCACTCCTTCTTTCATATTTAGTGCATCTGGGTACTAGACAAGTGATCCCCTCTCTAGTTGCTTTAGTCTTTCCCCTGTAGTATTGCGGTCTTCAATTACCACTTCTAAGGAGCGATCAAAATGGGGTTTTGTTTCCATTGTATCGGTTGGTTTGGTCATCGTCTCTATCTGGATGTCCTTCAGAATTTTGAGATGACCAGTCAGATTTCTTGACATCAGTTTTTGTGTCTGAGTGACTCTATACGCACCGGTCCAACGTTCCTCTCTATGCATAAGTGCAGCGGAGGAAGGTCCAGTAGAGTTTCCAGAGCTGCTGTGGGGCACGTTTTCATATCCCCTGTTATACCCAGACAGGCGATCCTTTGTACTCTTGTTAGCTTTCGCTGTGGTGTTATATCCTTTGTTTTTACCCACCACACTAAGCAGGCGTAGATTATAATAGGCTTAACAACAGTGTTATATAGCCACCAGATGATGGAGGGTTTTCTTCTTCTTCTGCTGCTATCCATTAATGGATGTTTGCAATCATTTCTGACCATTTTACTCTGTCTCTGATGGTGTGAATTAATTCTCCTGTGGTTCTTATCCCCATCCATTGCTTGACATTTCGGAGCCACCACATCCTCTTTCTGCCCAGTCCCCTTATTCCCTTCATCTTTCCTTCTATTAATAATTGGAGCAAATGGTACCTCTCGTTTCGTATCACAGGTCCCAGGCGCGCTGTTTTCCTGTGTTTTATCGTGCTCAGCAATTCACGTTCTCCTCCTATCCTCCTCAGAGTTTCTTCGTTGGTTTTTCTTGCTGTCCATGGAACTTTCAAGATTCTTCGCATTTCAAAGGCTTCCAACCTGTTCATGGTATTAACCTTCATACGTAACATTTTGTGAATCTTATTCTGAGATTGAGGTCGAAGTCAGAGTTCGTAAGGACGTTTCTGAATCTCATGAATGAGCTCCTCGCTTTTTCTATCCGGCACTTGATTTCTACGTTTGAAGACCAGTCTTCACACAATCAAGTCCCCCGACTTTTTTACCCGTTCTATGTCTTCACTATTGTATGATAATTTTGCACTCTGAAACTCATCTAATTTGCGGGTGATTATTAGGAATTTTGTCTTTTTTATGTTCATGTTAATTCCCATACGCCGGCTGTGCAGTCCAACTCTGCCCAGGAGCCTTTGGAGGTCATTCATGTTATCTGCTATCAGGACTGTGTCATCTGCATACCGTATATTGTTGATACATGTAGCATTTACTTTGATGCCTAATTGTTGCCCTTCGAGAGCTTCTTGGAAGATGTTTTCAGAGTAAACGTTCAACAGAAGTGGGGAGAGGACACATCCCTGCCTTACACCTCTAAGGATTTTCTGTGCCTTATCAACTCTAACTGCAGCCGATTGGTTCCAGTACAAGTTTTCAATACAGCGTATATCTTTCTGATCTATGTCAAGTCGCCTCAGTATTTGATTGAGTTTCTGATATTGCACTCTGTCAAATGCTTTTTCGTAGTCTATGAAACACATCACTACATCTTTCCTCTGGTCGTAGCAGTTCTGAACCAACACTTGGGTTGCGACCAGTGCCTCTCTCGTATCAAGACCCCTTCCAAATCCGAATTGAGAGGCTCCAATAGCGCCTTCGCATTTTGTGGAAATTCTGTAGTGAATGACTTTCAGAAATATTTCCAGAGTGTGACTCATCAATCTGTGGTCTTCACATCTTGTTGTGTTGTTCTTTTTGGGGAGTGGGATGAAAAGAGATGTAAGCCATTTGGTTGGGAATTTTCTTGTGTTGTAAATTTGGTTGAAAAGCCCCTGAAGCATCTTAATACCTTCGTTATCCAATAATTTGAGCAGTTCAACAGGTGCTAGATCTGGCTCAACCGTTTTCTTATCTTTCGAGCTATTTATTGCTCTAGTAATCTCTTCTATTTTAATCGACGGACGGTCCAGACAAATTATCCTCCAGGTTATCTTCTAACTGAGGTCTTTCATCTGCAAAGAGGTTCCAATATACTGTGATAGCTATGTGCGCTGTCTTGTGCCATTTGCCCCTGTTTATTTTGTATGTTAGAGAAAGTCCGTTTTCTATATACTTCAGCTGCAGATTATACTCATCGTGATGCTCTTATAAACGTTACATCTCTTCGCACTGGAGGGTTTTAGGCCTCATGCTGCCTTTGCTATTTTGATAGTTCTTTCCAGGTGTGGGTTCCAGGTTGATTTCTGGTCAAGAACGATGCCAAGATACTTACCTCTTTTGAAAGCCCTATCGTTGTCCCTCCCAAGTGGGTGCTTTAAGGTTCAGCTTCCTTCTTTTTGTGAATGGGATCACTACGGTTTTGCTTGGGTTGACATGTGTACACCATGTGCTGACAAAGTTGAGTGCACTTTGCATACGTTGAGAGAATGGTGTCATGTTTGCCTCTTATTATTATAAATAGTTCATCTGCGTAACCTTGGACTTTAAAGCTTTCTTCAGTCACGTCTTACCAGTAGATCTTATCCATTTAGTAGTGGTTGGTTCCACTCCCCTGCGGGTTGTGGCGCGCTGAATGGACTCATATGAGGTGTTGTCAAATGCCAAGTCTATGTCTATAAATGCACACAGCGCCGCTTCTTTTTCAGCCAGTGCCTTCTCTATATCGCGGACGAGATTTTGAAGAACATGAGTGGTAGATTTCGATGGTTGGTATGCGAATTGTTTTGCATGCAGTGGAGCATTAGAAAGGAACTTGCTTCTGACGTGCCTATCGATAATCTTTTCCATCGGTTTAAGAAGGAAGATGGTTAAGCTAATGGAGCGATAAAACTTTGGTTCCTCTTGTGATCATCGTCCTGTCTTTGGTATGAACGCTACCTCAACTTTCCTCCAGTTTTTAGGAATGTAACCCAATGCAAAGCTGACTGTGAAGATTGATTAAATGTCTGATTAGTAGGTGCTCTATACCTTGTAACAAGGCTGGAAAGATTCCATCTACTCCCGAGGATTTACAGGGTTTAAAGCTATGTAGCGCCCATCTGATTGTGTTCTTGTGCCAGCTCTTCTTTAACAAGTATGCTTGACCCAGGAAAGTGTGTTTCTAGAAGAATCCTCAGAGTTTCTTCAGGTGTCTCAGCATGGGTGTCTTGGGCTCTATTTTTTAGTAGGCCGATTTTATTTGAGTGCTCTTTGGATTGTAACGGAACATATGCATATTCCGCTACACTAAAATTTCGGTTCAATTGCAAATGATTCTCGATATTTAATATTTAAGTCGCCAGTGATTCACGAATGGGTTTATTTTGTGCGAATAACGATTTTAGAAGCACTAGTACGCCATTTTGTACCTATAATTCGTGAATTTATTTTGCTAAAGATTAGTATATTTAATATTGGGTATTTCTATTACTTGAAGCTACGTGGTATATTGTGTTAATCACATGTTTATTATTATTAGCCAATAAAACATTCAGCAAACATAGTTTTGTCCAACGTCTTGAATTTTGAATACGAGATCTTTTATCTTGTGTTGAGACGTTGACGGGTAAGTGTTGGTTTTTAATCTTGAAATATTTAATTCATCTTGCCATATATTTAACTAATTCTTTCATTTTTAAATGCATAATTAACATTTGTTTATGATTCGTTTAGTCTTATTTGACTAAAGCAAGAATTTAGTATTGTTATATTCCACTTTTAATTAGCTAACATCTTCATTATTTTTTAATTATTGTCGTGAACTTTTTGGGTAATAATACTGATTTATTGGTAAATATTTGCGTCTCTCATTAATCAAATTCATGTAATTTGAAAGAGGCTTAGTCCAAATTTAGGGAGAAGGTAATTATTTTATCGTTCAGTGGTCACGCACATGTTTTACGTCTTTTCATTCAAATTGAAAAACTGGTAAAAGCAGATATAATCAGAAAATTAAATTACAATGTTAAGTTGAGCAAACAAGCAAAAATTATAAATAATAACTGTTACTCAAGATATCCTTCTCTTTACTTTAAAATATAAAATTCAAAAGAAAATAATGGAATGCCGTTCCAATTCAGTGACTCTCGGTAAATTTAAATAAAAGGTAACTTTAAATTTAATAATAGATAGAGAAATAGAGGTACAACCTCTAACAACGAGTCTTATGACTCAAAATAAATCAGTACCTCCATATAAATGAATGAAAATACGTAAAAAATGTGCGTGACCACTGAACGCTAAAATAATTACGTTCTCCCTAAATTTGGACTAAGCCTCTTTCAAATTAATTAATGAGAGACGTAAATATTTACCAATAAATCGGAATTATTACCCAAAAAGGTCACGACAATAATTTTAAAATATTGAAGATGCAAGCTAATTAAAAGTGGAATATAACAATGCTAAATTCTTGCTTTAGTCAAATAAGACTAAACGAATCATAAACAAATATTAATTATGCATTTTAAAAGGAAATAATGAGTTAAATATATTGCAAGATTATTTAAATATGTCAAGATTAAAAACCAACACTTACCCGTCAACGTCTCAACACAAGATAAAAGATCTCGTATTCAAAATTCGAGACGTTGGACAAAATTATGTTTGCCGCTGTTTAATTGGCTAATTTATAACATGTGATTAAGACAATAAACCACGTAAGGTCAGGTAATAAAAATATCCAATATTAAATATAGTAATCTATAGCAAAATAAATTCACGAATTATAGGTACAAAATAGCGTACTAGTACTTCTAAAATCGTTATTCGCACGAAATAAATCCATTCGTGAATAGATGTCACTAGTGACTTAAAAATTAAATATCGAGAATCATTTGCAATTGAACCGGAATTTTAGCGTAGCGGAAAAAGTATATATTCCGTTACAGAATAGCACTTTTTGTAGACGAATGGACGGTGCTAATTCATCTATCCCTTCACAAAAGGACCTAAAAGTTCTTCTTTTGGATCTCCGAAGCTCTTTGTTATATTTGGATAGGGTTTTATGATAATTATCCCAATTCCCCAGTCTTTTGGCTTCATTGAAGGCTCTCTTCAGTTCAGTCTTTAGCCAGTTTAATGTCATGGCACATCCCTTTGGGTTGCCACCTGTTTCACGGGGCAGCTTTTTTCGTAAGAGGCTATTCTAGCACTTTCTAGGTGTATCGAGGCTACATCAAGTTCCTCAGTAGTTAAAGTGGACAGCGGCTCGTCCTCAAGCTCCGACTTTAGATGCTCTTTGTAGACAATCCAATCGGTTGCTAACTATTTTAGTATTTTCAACGGATATGTCGAAGCAGAGAACTAATATTGGATATTTCCTAATATGCGCATTAATGTTACTAATATTGGAACACTTTTATTGCATATTAACACGAAGAACTAATCTATTTGTATTAAAAAAAACTTGTGGCCTACGTTTAGATGTCATATCATATCTAGAATAATTTAAAGCATTTTTACAGCATAATATAGCTGATTTGTGTAAAGCATGTAGCGCTAATTGAAGCATTACCAACCAAATATTCAACTTAACTCGTTATGAGGTCGGTAATATTTCAAGGAAGTCCTGATATTTCCTAACCACCACCACATACCGGGTCTTATATTGGGCTAATAAATAAACTAGAGAAGTCAAATTTTGGCAATTTCATCTTAAATACGACCCGATATCGCGTTGCACCTCATTTTAGCGTGAAGCCAAAGCATTTTGTTAGCTAATATATTAGCCCATACACCCGGTATATCTAATATAACAGTAAAAGTATTATGAAATGACCATACTGACTCTACCTGATTGATAATTCGATAAATAATTGCAGGTTAGTCTTTCTCTAAAAATAACAATCAAAACGGCCTTTTAACAGGTTAATACAAAATTTGATAGAAAGTCCAACATTTTGCCCGTCCCTGGTTATGGTAGATAAGAATACAAACATTAAAATACAATTTCCTACATCCTTAAAATTCAAACAATAATTACTTCTTCCTTCATTAAATAAGATTTAATTTTGTTGGCTGAACATGCATGATAACAGGACAGCAAGAAATGCAATAGGAACGATAACATGAGCATACTAGAAGAAAAATAGAAAATATGAATTTCTTTACAATTTATAAAGATTAATATTGACTAACCTGCCGCAGCTATAGATAATATGAAAAGAAGAAAAGCAGTAAAACGCATGGTCAAGTCATCACGCAACCTTTCACGCCACCTGTCGCACAATCATTGTAACCCTTGATGACGTACTGGCTCGCGCGCGGCCTACAGGCTTCGCAGGCACCTTGGCGGGCGAGGCGGGCTGAGCAATTCCGGCCGCTTTTCGTTGCATCAATCCCTGGCCCTTGGGGGCGTTGGCACCCCCGTTTCCCATAGGCTCGCCCCCCCTGGCGTTCAACGCGTCGTATTCGGTTCCCCTGTAGTTGGCGTCGAAAAACTTCTTGAACCACTGCAGGAACTCGAAGTTGTCTTGGAATCGGCCCTTGACCAGCTTGTCGATCGACACTATCTAGAATGCGGTGAGAGAATATGATAGAGGGAGGGAGTGTGTGTGTGTGTGTACGAGCGTTTACACTGTCTGTAACCCTTATGGTATGATACAAGTAAACATATGATGGGTTCGCTTGATAAATATATAGGCGACATACCAGTAAGCAGACGAGAAACAAGAAACCATTATATTTAGTTCAAATGTTCAGATATCAAGACTACAGAGTCGTCATTACAATTCTCTTAATGAACATAAATTATATTAAGATGAGATGCAAGGGATTATCACAAATTTCCAGTCAAATATACGTGTGTATTCCTTAGCCTGATGTAAGGAGAATATCTACTAAGGTAAAGCTCATTCTACTTGACATTCATGTCAATTCACCAGGGAAGCTGGGAATAAAGTTTACACAAAATACATACCTATTATCACAATATCTCATCTTATAAAAAAATAATTGAATGAATTAAACATTAAAAAATAATAATAATTGAGATTTACAATATCTAAGATCGAAAATCAGAACAATCAACAATTAATTATCACAATGACTTAGTTAAAAAAAAAATGTCCTGAGATCTACAATATCACATAAAATTCCCAAGATCGAAAATCACTCTAAAAACAGTTTTGAACCTTGGTAAATTATTGAAGAGATAGGTTTTAAACGCTGTGCCAAATTTGAACTTTTTTCTTATACTTCAAATATGAGAAGGTACGAGGTTAAAAAATTTGGGAGCCAGGTATGTTACAAAGCGATGGCTTATATCTTTTCTTAGTGAGGGCGGTTATCAGCAACCGATCCAAATTCCCCCTGGTCTGGTATTCATGGCTTATAACGTTGGAGTTAAGCAAGTTATTAGAATGGACATAGTTACGAACAGTAAGTATATACATGGTTCTGACAGACGAGTAAAGTAGATCGGTTGAGTACAGTTTGGGTTTCATAAAAATAGCCTTAACAATATAGTTTTGAATAGTTTTTAGTTGCTCAAGATGCCTACTATACATCTTTTAATTTTTCTCGAACATCATGCCAGGTATTTTCATGAAAAACGACAACTGTATCATCTGCATAAGCAATTATTTCACCTCCTACATGAAGGTTAATTAATATAAATGTTAAAGAGCACAGGTCCCAGAACAATACCCTGTGGTACTGTTCTAGGACCTGGATTATTTCACGATCTAAAGGTGATTGTTATTATTTAAATTGTTGCTCTGCAGTATTTCAGAATTTTATGTGTTTTTTTTGTGGACAATATAGTTGTGTTGTACATCATGATGTGTGTAAAAATGTATGCTATGAGTGTATCATAATTATGTAGGAAAATTTGTCAAAGCTTTCGTATAAAAGGGCAAATTTCAGAAAAAATGTACACTTGGGGCACATACCGACCAGTTTGAGGCTGATTTGCATGAAAAGGATATTATGATCACGGATCTGCAGGATACAGTAGCCAAGTTACAAACTGGTCTTAATGCAGCTTAAAAGTGTGCACGTAAGCAACGTACACGTTCATTGGATTTTGAGTTTGAAGTTTTGGAACATGAAAGAAAATTTGTTGATGCTTTGAATAATAAAAGAAAAGAACTGCTACAGATTTCTAAAGAACTGAATCAGTTTAGAATTGATGACAAGGCACTAATGGGTAAGTTTGAAAGCCAGAAAGAGGAAATAGTTAAACGAGAATGTGATATTCGCGAACTGACTAACATTAATCGCAATCATGATCGAGTACTTGAAATGGAAAATCTGACTTACCAAGCAGAAATTGAGATGTTAAAATCAGAGTTATCCAAACTTAGAAATACACATCATGAAGTTCAAGATGATGTGATATTGATTGATGGGCCTGATCATGATCCATCTATGGCTGCAACAACAAACAAGGCCAAACGATTGGAGGACGAGCATTCAAGACCTGTGAGAACTGTAGAGGAAAAAACTATCCAAAAAAAGAATAAGATTGTGTTTTTAACTAATGACTGTGATAGAAATATGTATAAATACTTGGAAAACTTTTTTAAAGATTTTTCTTTTTTAGTGTTGAATATTCAATCAATCCGCAATAAGACAGATGAATTGACTGTGTTTCTTGAATACCATAATCAACCTGATTTGTTGTGTTTAACAGAACACTGGTTACCGATTGATGAACCATTATTTATCCCTCATTACTCAAAAATTTCCTGTTTTCGCAGATCTGTTACGAAGGGAGGGGGTACAGCATTATTTATGCGCGAAGATCTTCATGGATACTTGAACTTTGTGGATGACTCAAAGTTTAATGAATTGGCCTCTGAGGGTGAATTTGAATTTTCTCTTATGTATGATGGGATACTTTCGTCTTATGCATATATCGACCTAGTTCTAGTTGTAATATTTGTGGCTTTTTGAGTGCTCTGGAGACTTTACTCTTAGGTTGATGCTAAATTAATATTGACTGGAGACTTGAACATTGACTATCTTGATGTCAGTTATGGGCATACTCAGAGTTTAATGGATCTATTTGAGTCATTTAATCTAAGGCTTCTGGTCACTACTCCTACAAGGATTACTGATGGCTCCGCGACTTTGATTGACTATTTTTGCATAAATTTTGATGATAATGAATGTGAGGCAGTTGTGGTGCCTTCAGGTTTATCGGATCATGAGGCTATAATATCAAGCACACCACTGAGATCCAACAAGCTTACGAAAATTAATAGGAAAAATGAGAATATACAGGGAGAGAAACTTTCAAAGGTTTATAAGTCATTGCAGGAGAATGGACTGCGAATCAATATTTGTAATGTCAAACCCACTTGAGAGTTTTAACCGAAAACTAATTCATGGTTTTCAAGAGAGTTTTCCTCTGAAAACTGTAAAAGGAAAAAGTAGGAAGCCACGGGTTACAAGGGGGATAAGGGTATCCTCTAAAAATCTTAGATGCCTACACACTCTTAGAAAGTTTTTTTGTGCCACATTTTTTATGACATATTTTGACACATATAAAAGGATTTATCGCAAGGTAATTAAGTACGCGAAACGAAATTATTATAATAATAGAATTGCTCAGGCAAAAAACATGTCTAGAGAAGTTTGGCGCATATTTGATGGTTTGAGAGGCATGACTGTCAGTTCTAGTAATCAGCATCAAATTGATGTTGACAATTTTAATGACTTTTATTGTTCTATTGCTCGGAAGCTGCCCTGCCAGATGCCACCTGGGTTGGATCCTATGCAGTACTTGAGAGATAATTCAGTGTCGGATTCCTTTAGCTTGTTTCATACTCATATTAATGACATTAAAACCATATTTGGACAAATTAAAAATAAAAACTCATCGGGTATTGACGAGGTTTCAGTAAGAATATTTAGCAGGTTGCCGGATTGTGTGTTGAAGATTTTGGCTACTGCAATAAATATGTCTTTTGATTCGGGTGTATTCCCGGATGGCTTAAAGTCAGCTTTGGTGAGAGCTCTGTTTAAAGGTGGCAGTTTTGAAGATCCTTCTTGTTATCGTCCTATATCGCTTCTTCCTACTTTATCTAAAATTATAGAAAAGATGGTCAAATCTAGAATGATGGCCTTCCTTCAAAAACATAAATTGTTGAATATTAGCCAGTTTGGATTTCAAAATGCAAAAATACTTGTGATGCGGTATTTAATTTTCTTGAGGGACTGTATCTTGGTCTAAATCGGGGAGAGGTAGCTGCAGCAGTGTTCTGTGATTTCTCCAAGGCATTTGATTGTGTGGATCGAGGAATACTGCTGCAGAAACTTACTTGTTATGGTTTTCGAGGTGTTACTCTCGACTGGCTACAGTCTTACTTAACTGAGCGGAAACAATATGTGAAGTGTCAAAAAAAACTATCGGCAGGACAGAACATTGAGCATGGGGTTCCTCAAGGCTCAGTGCTTGGCCCACTTCTGTTCCTTTTATATATAAACAACCTATCTTCATGGGTCATTTACTCTATTTACCGATGATACATCAATTCTGTGGCTAAGATCTGATACTGAGTCATTGAGGGATACTATAAATCGTGATATTGGAACAATAGGAGTGGTGCAATAGCAACAGGCTAATTTTTAATGTTGAGAAAACTAATATTATAAGCTTTAAATGTACTGTAACTGACATAGTTCTGAATGGTGTTCCATTAAGTGGGAAGGAAACTTATAAGTTTCTGGGATTGGTGGTTGAAGGTAGGTTGAAGTTTGATGGCCATATACAGATCTTGCGAAGAAGGTTGGCATCATCATGTTTTGCGGTAAGGGCAGCAAAAATAAATTTGGGACATGATGTTTCAAGGGAAGTGTATTTTGCCTTAATGGAGTCCCACTTGACGTATGGAATACAATTTTGGGGTATTGCGTGTGGTCATTTGATTCAGTCCGTTTTTGTTCTTCAAAAGCGGGCTTTGCGTTACTTATGTGGGGTCGGCCCTAGGGAGCACTGCTGTTTATTCCCGAAAGAATATTGACATTGACTTCACTTTTTATCTTAATGACTGCAAGTATGGTTTACAGAAAATACAAAGGATCACAAGATAGCAGAGCAATTTCGTTGATGGTAACAAGATTCGGAAGCAATAATTTGGGATTACCTATCCCAAAAACTTCTTTGACTAAAAATTCAATCATATATGAGGGAATAAAAATATTTAACCATCTGCCTCTGGAAATCAAAAATTTAGACAGTGAGAGACTTTTTAATAAACAGATCAAGAAGATATTGTTAAGCAAGGCCTTTTATTCTCTTGAGGATTTTTTTCATGAAGCATTGTAGATTGCTTTTGTTGTTAACCATCTTGTAAACTTATAATTATGAACTTATAATTGTTGTAAACTTATAGTTGTTGTTCTTGTTTGTTTGCCTGTTGTGTTATTTTGTTATGCATAAGGATTACTAATTTATTCATTCAACAATTACATGCCTAATGTTTTTTGTACTTATAACAGCTTTGTAAATAGGAGTGTTAGCTCTTCATACAATAAAGCAGAATTGAATTGAATTGAATACACCACATTGTACGATTCCAGGGGCACTCAACATATTACTAACCCTGACATGTTGCACTCGATTTGCCAGATAACTTTCAAAGACGTCCAACACTATACCTCTCACACCATACTCCTCCAAAACTTGGATTAGTATAGAATGGGATACAGTGTCAAACGCCTTTGCTAAGTCCAAAAATAGCCCAATACATTTTTTCCCTTCATCTAGTTGAGAAGTTACATGGTTTATTAAATTATATATAGCATCTGTTGTACTTTTGCCTTCCATAAATCCAAACTGATTTTTTGATAATAAATTATTTGAAGTAAGAAAATTCATTAACCTAGCTTTTAAACATTTTTCAAATATTTTAGCTAAATTAGAGATAACACTTATAGGCCTATAGTTACTTATATCAATCTTGTCATCCATTTGTGCAGACAACCCCTTATTCCAAAGTGGTCCAATTTGTGCAGGAGCCTTTTAAAAGGTACCTTGTCAAAGGCTTTCTCGTAGTCTAGGTTAGAGATTCAATGGTTTGGAAAAAAATCCGAAAAATTGGAAAAAAACACGGTTTTTTTTCCGTTTTTTACTGAATCCTTAAAAAAATTGGAAAAAAAAGGAAAAATTGAAAAAAAAAAAGAAATTTAACTGAACACCCAAAAAATACATTAAAATTTGCGATATAAGGGATAAGGGTAGATTTTTCCATATTTCTGCACTATCTGAAGGTCGCTTAAATAAAAAACAAGGTTCAAAATGCTTATTTTTATTTTAAAATATAAAAATAAAACTCTTTATCTTTATTAACAAAATAAACATAGTTTAAAACAAAACGAAAAAGGTAAAAAAACAACAAAAAAAAGCGTTACTAAATTCCAGGCTTAGGAACAAACTCTTAGGAACAGTTGCAACTTGCAATGTTGCAAAAATACAAGAACTAAAAATTTACTCTGTGAAAGATAACAAATAATATAAATGCAAAACGTAAAATTAACAAAAAAAAAGTAATAAAAAAATTTATTTAGCCAACGCCAAAACGCTTAAAGGAATTTTATCTTGACTGTCAGTATCCGAGTCCGAGGACTCCGAGGGAATGTCTTCAGAAATATCTGAGTCCGATTCCTTTTCCGTAACATTTCCTTCGCCTTCTTGCTCGTGATCATTAATATGAATCTGTTCCAAAAGCGGATATGGTCTTGGATTGTAAACGAGCTTGTCATTTTCATCCAATTTTAAACTAGACTGAATGGCAACAAGCTTTTGAACTTTAGCCTTTGTTAGCCTGTTCCTTTTATTGGTATGTATGACACCATGTAAAGATCAGTTTATTTCTGATGAGGCGGAAGAGGGAGGTCCATTTAAAATTCTGGAAGCAATTGGCATAAGTGACTGTGAGGTACACAAACCATGCCACCATATAACAGGATGGGTGCTGTTTGCAGATTCCCATAGAGAATTTCTACTAAAAAATGCTGTTTCGGTTCTAAAGTGGGCTAGATTGGCCATAACTTGTCCTACATCCAAATATAATAAACGAGCAATTTCCGAAATAAAATCAATAACCAGCTTTGAGAGGCGCCGATAAAAAAGTGCAGACGATCGTTTTCCTGTCCTATGCCTATATATACCTAACACGGCCAACAGAGGTATATGGTATATATCATAAAATTATAACAAGCAACGAAACAACTGAAATTGTGCCGCCTCGTCTGTTTGTAAAGATGTGGGGTGGGGGAATCACGGGTCACCGATAAATTAATTTCCGCGCTGCATTTTTTTATAAAATATATATACAATACCTTTCTAAATATTGAAAAATATTTAATAGCTAAAGCAAGCATGAAACAAAACTCTTTTGATTCTTTTTAATAAAAATAAAATTTTTCCGAAATTTACCGTTTTTTCCAATTTTTCCAGGGAAAAAACCGGTTTTTTTCCAGCATTCAAATTTTCCGGAAATGTTTAATCACTAGTCTAGGTAGACTACATCTGTTGGTATATTTTTATCATAGTTTGCACTCCAATTATTCAAACATCGAAGCATATTAGTTATTGTTGATTTCTTTTTCTGGAAGCCACCCTGGTTGTCCGGCAAGATTTCATTTATAATTGAAAACTCTGCCGTTCCTTCACTATAATTGTTTCCATCAGTTTACTGACTGAACTTGTTAGACCTGGCCTGTAGTTTTCAGGTTTAAATCTGTCGCCCTTTTTATAGATCGGTGTAATAATGGCTTTCTTCCAACTGGTTGGTATAGTTCCAAGGGTAATTGATTCATTGATTGCAAGACTTAGAGGTGTTTTTAGACTCTCTGCACACTTGTTTAAAAATATGGATGGAATTTCATCAGGTCTAGGACTTGAGTCGGTTTTAAGGTTCTTGAATTCTTGCTTCTTTGACTTTCTCTGGAGTGAAGTTTATAGTATGCAGTGAGCTTATGTTCCTGTAGCTGTTGGGAAGAAGAGGAATCTGATTGTTTTCTTTGGTGTACATGTTCTTAAATTGGTCTGGAAACATTTCTGCAGTGTCCAAATTATTTTCTACTATGGAGTTAGTTTTATTATCCTTTAGGGTAATTTTTGTAACTTTGGAATTTAGACTTTTGCTTACATACTTATAGAATTTTTTGTTTGATTTTGATTGAACTATGTTTTGTTCGTGACATATTCTTGCATTAGAAATTGTGTTTTTTAGTTTGTTGTTCTGGAGTCTATATGCCTGATAGTTCTCGTCTGTAGTGTTATGTCTATACATATCTCAAAGCCTGCGTTTTTTGTCTATCTCCTTGAAGATGGTTGCAGTTATCCATGGTTTCTGCGGATTTTTCCTTATGGATTGGAGTGGGATAAAGGTGTCGATGGCTTTCTTGATGATTTTCTCACACAATTCATATTTTGTGAGGTTGGTATTTGTGTTATCGAAGTTTTGCTCGCTTATGTAGTTGTTGATGGCATTATAATCTGCCTTCCAAAAGTTTCGTGTTTCATTTTTAAATGTTTCCTTGCCTTTTGCCTTTATTTGAGATGTACCATAAATTACTACGTGGTCGCTGTGTCCAATTGGAGAAGAACTTTTTAAGTCATATAGGTATTAAGTTTTTTTCACTTACAAGTAGGAGATCAAGTAGAGACTGCTGAGTTCCTCTTATTCTTGTGTTAAAATTTACCATTTGGTAGGCATTTGTTTCTTTAAACCCATCTAGGAACTCTTCTGCTTGTGCGTCCAGTTTTAATTATTTTGACCAATTCTGAGTTTACTTCTGCTTTGACATAATCAGTTCTATATATGCAACCAAGAAGTATTTTTGCACCACCTACGTTAACATTCACCCACAAAGACTCCACAGGAGCAGGAATATCATATTTATTTTCAGTTGATGAATGAATTTGGATATTGTTCTCTATTTTTTTTATGTATATCAGTATACCTCCTCCTTCTTTGGCTATACGATATCCAGGCAAATTGATTAAACCGTCAGGAATGTTTTCATTGAGCCAAGTTTCAGTTATGCAGATAAAAGTGGGGTTACTTATTTGTATAGTTGCTTTCCATTCATCAATTTTATTTTTAATAGAACACAGGTTTGAATACCAATAGGTTACTTCAACTGTAGTGGGTGAAATGTTTAGTTTTTTGAATTTGGTTTAATAGAAACAATCCTAGGCATTCCTTTTATTTTCAGATGCTGTTCTCCTTGATTTGTTCGTGTTTCCAGTTCTTGTACCAACTCTTTCATATACTTTCTTTGGGCTTCAGTTTGATCCCCTTTAATATAAGTTGTGTTTGTCAATGCTGAGAGTTTGCTCTTTTGCTTTAATATATTTAATGCTTCTTCTTTATTTGGAAATATTATTTTAACGGGTCTCACTTTGTGTTCTTCATATTTTCCTATTCTCATATATCTTTAGATTATTTATATTTATATTTGAATTTACCTCCTTTAAGATTTGATGAACCTTATTTTTATCCTTCTCTATTCTATCCTCCCTGGTAGAGTATTCTGAAACTTCCAACACACCAAAGAGGAGCACATTTTGTGCCCTTATTTCTCGTTCTTGCAGTTCATACAGTGTTGGTTCAAGGTTCGAATTGCTCCCAATTGGTTTAGCTATGACTTTATTTTCCAGGTTTTTGATGTCTTGTTTGAGGGCATCCAATGATGGTTGAAAATCTGTAGTTTGCTGATTGGATTTCTCTTTTAACTTGTTTTCCAGTTCCTTGAATTCTTGAGTAAGTGATTGTGTCATTTGTTCGAAAGTTTTGGCCACATCTGCATAACTAGGTACTGCCGCTTTCATGGCATCTTTCAATTCTCCAAAATCCTTCTTAATATCCTCCATATCATGTTTTAAAGTTGGTACTTGCTTAATGGAATCTTTACAATCTTCACAGAAGAAGAGTAATGTCCTTGTTGTCATTATGAGGGCCCTTATTTCTGTAGCACTGGTGATTATTATTAGATTATTTGAAATATTTAGCATAACCGGATAATGGTCTGATATATCATGTTCAATAATGAAGGTTTTAAGGTTATTAAATAATGTTTTGTTTTTATTTCTAATAAACAAGTGGTCCAGACAAGAACCACTTTCAGATCTAGTCACACCCCGACACAAGGCTATGAAACCATGTAAATTCATTTGGGCCAAATATTCACCTACGTACCCGTCATTTTTATTCAACAGATTTATATTTATGTCACCCAAAAAAAAATATCTATATTATTGTCATTAGTAGCTAATTTAAAATAATGGTCTAGTTCATCCAAAAACATTGGTAAATTTGAGGAAGGTGATCGATAGCCATACTTGACACCGCCAATATCCAAGCAAATATTTGTTAAAGTGATTCTAGAATTTACAAACACTTGATTAGAAACCTGGCGGTTAAGACCTGATCTTATATAAAGTATGACACCATCAAAACGATTATAATTAGCAAAATTATAGTAAACACTATATCCTGGTGTATTAAAACAGTCAGTAGACTCCAATTTATATGACATTCAGTTAGTATAATAATATCACAATTAAGATTATAAGTTTCTATGAAGACTAAAAGGTTTTCAAAATTTGTAGTAATTGCATAATATTAAATATATTATTCTGCTTACTTATAAAGTCAAACAACTCTATAGGTTGAAGTGAAAGAGCATCAACCTGTTCTTCATTTAGACTCTACAATAAGCTTCGTTATCAACCATAATTTATCTTCGTTTTAACTATGTTTAATTGGCAGACATTGCAAGAACAGTTTATGTCACTGGCTGCATGATTGATGTCATGTGCAGTAGAAAACTTCTTATTACTAATATCACAGTTCTTACACTTTAATATACTATTATCACAGTCCTTTGTCTCATATTCCTTAGAGTAGTTTTATTTTGACACTCATTATTTTTGTGGTGAAATTGCTGACACTTAAAGCATCGGAGAACACTTATATCCTCATACACTGGATAGCTAATTTTAGGTAATTTTCGGACGAATATGTTAAGGCGAAAGGTATATATAGAATACTGATATGTTGTTTGCTCATTCCTACTTACAATGGGGCTGCTTATAAATAGAACTCTGAAAGTTTACTTGTTTAGGCAGGAAATTTGTAATACCCTTACACAATATGAACACATTACTTTAATACAAAATGTCTGATGATGTAGAAGCTTTCTACCTGTTTCCTTGTTTCTCGTCTTTATTACATTAAGTGATAAAGACCCCCAGTCAATACACAAGCATTATACATTGAAAAAATATTTCATTATAAAAACGTGTCTGTTTTGTGTTGATTACTGAAATCAGTTGATATATTAGATACTCTTGAGAAGTAAAAAGGTTTCAATTGAAAGAAACTGAAAAGTAAGATATGTACAACAGTTCATAATTCACACTGTGTAAAATGTAGTATTGATTCTAGTTTTTGAACAATGAAACAAAGAAAATTTGCTGAATTGAATTCCTAATTTGAATAGCTTAATTACATAATTAATTAACTGACGAATGTAAACATCAACTCCTTCATATGAAAATCGAATTGAATTCATAAATGTCTTAATCCTTTCACCCTTATTTACTATAGGCAACTAACCGTGACTTTTGGCCTTCCTTTCAATTGCAATCTTTTTAAACAGCTCAAAGTTGACATATATTATTTAATGAAAACCAAAAAAACTCAAAACAATGTCAATCACGATGAGATGACAGGAGAGCAGCACTAGTAGGTGGACTACAAAGAGAGACAGGACAGCAGGTGTCTGTTGAGCGGGTCAACGAGTGATGATCTACAGCGGAGGGATTGGGCATTCTTCGGGGTTGGTTGACTTTACAGTTACGAATATAATCGCTCATCAGCATTAAAGTTCTTAAATAAGTAGGCAATGTAAATACGCTGATCAAAATTATAATGAACACAACTGCACAAAGCACTACTAAAATTACAAAATGAATAAGAATGTTACCATTAGTGTTAAGAGTTGTTCAAAATTAACCCTAAAAGGAGGTTACTAGAATAATAATTTCTGCAGAATAGAATATACGAAAAAAGCTTAACAAGAAACTAAAAAATATAGGAACTTTCATTTAAAATGTGAAATAAAAGACTTTTTTAAATATTATGGCAAAAATAAAATTAAAAGGACGTTTGTATTCGAAAATAAGGCGTACGTTTTCAGTGGGCATCCATGTAAAGCTTTAATCCTTCACAGTTTTGATATTATTTTCTAATTTACAATGGCTCTTTCAATTAAGTTCATTTATCGGTAGTAAACAATTTTTACAAGTTTAGAAAGAAGATAAATATACAGCTAAAAGTGTGAAAATGTGAAAATATTAACAAACACACGAATACACGAACTAAAATTTGAAGTCACACTTGTATGAATTTTTGATATGATCCATAAGATCGATTTTGATAACAACTTTTGATCAAAATGACGCAAATTTATGAAAAATCGACCACAATGGTCAAACAACCCCTAGACCCCCTCGAACCCTCAACCTCCGCTGTCAACTGAAAAACGACCCCTACCCTGCCTAGCGGCCGGCGCGGCTGTTCTGTGAGGGGCCGGGGCGTGGTGATGATGCCCATTGACCTGATGGGCTCCCGAGCCTAAAGCGATACCCCCTCGGGCATCCGTGGCGTCGTAATCCCTGCCGTCATAGTTGGCGTCGAAGAACTTCTTGAACCACTGCAGGAACTCGAAGTTGTCTTGAAACCGGCCCTTGATCAACTTGTCCACCGGGATAATCTACAATTTATCAGGGGGGTCCCTAAGTTGAAATTATATCAATGCAATTTGAATATACAAATGTGTTTCTACCAATAAGTTGAATTTGCGACGGATAATTACTAATTTTCAATATCAATTGAATTGAATAGAAAATTATAGAAAACGTGTTTTAACAACTGGCAAGACAGGTTCTAAGGAACAAGAATGAGTTCTTGGAAAATGAAAAACTCGATTGATTCTTCTAGGTCTTTTTCATTTACAGCAAAATACACCAAAACTGTATCGTCTGCAAACATAAAGTATCTACATATTAACCTAACTAACTTTAAATTGTGCACATATAACAGGTATTGCAGTGGCCCAAGGACTGATCCCTGGGCAAGCCCCACTGATATTTCTTCCAAGTCACTGACAGCATCATTAACAACTGTGAACTGTTTCCTACTAGATGAGTATGTTCTCAGTAGCTCGTTACACCTAGTTTATATAGTTTTCCAATATCAGTTCAATGTTAACGGTATCAAATGCCTTTTGAAGATCGATGAACACAGCAATCACATATTTGTTTTGGTCAATTTCACTTGCTATGTAGTCAAGTAGATCTGTCGCTCCCAGTGTGTTGCTTTTTGGTTGGAAGCCATACTAGTTGCTATCAAATCTAAAAGTAAAGTTCCCAAATCGAATCATCCATGATTTACTTACCTTCTACGTGACCTTAGAAAATGTGCTAAGCAAGGATATGGGCTGATAATTATTTAGGCCTTCATGTGTGCCTTTTTTGTATGCTGGTATGACCTTAGCCACTTTAAGTCCTTCAGGATATCTATCTGTTTCCAAAATATTATTTATAATTTGGATAATTTTTGGTCCTGTGCTGTCCCTTAGTAAGAGTACATCATTTTTTGAAATGTTATCAGCACCAGGGGCACAATTATTTTTTAAATCAAGTAAGATGCCCTGGACTTCCTCCAGGCTTGTTTGCTCGAGATATAAAGCGTCATTGACTTCTTTGTCTAAGAGAGGTGAATTTGTTGAACTATTTATTTGAGAAGCCAAGTACTGTTTTATATGTGCTTGTAAAGTGCTGATTAAAGGTTGCTGTTATGTCTTTATTGCACTTTTCTATTTCACCATTTTTGTTTTTATGATTTATATTTGCTTTTTTCATTGATTTTCTGTTACATATTTCATTGATTACTGATCACACCTTTCTAGAATGATCATTTGCTTCCTTTAATTTTCTCTCAGCATATTTCTTTTGCAATAGTTTTCTCAAGCTATTTACTTCATTTTTTATTTTCTTAAATTGTTGCTCTACATATATGTTTGGAATTTGTTTCATCCTTTTGTATAGTTTGTCTCTATATTTTGTTGTTTTTATATATTCATAAGTAACCCAATATTGCACTTCACAGTTTTATCTGAAATTATTTTACTATGTAGTAGTGTTCTTCTACACCATTTCGTACAAAGTTTAAAGAAAGTCAAAAATCCGGTCCTGTGTAGCGCACTTCTCGAGTCCCGATTCCGCTGGAGCTCCAGATCCATCGTCACTGTTTTTTTGTACCGTGTTACGTACAAGGTTCGCGCCGCGCTCTCGATAATCCGCTTAAAATGGGTAAAGTTGATCGGAAGAATAAGAAAAAACCTGAGCGAAAGGTAAAGGAGTTGTTAAAACAAGTGCTGGCAGATTCAGACAGTAGTTCAAGTAAGTAATACTCTTATATAAAATAAGTAATATCCCATAACCTCGGGAATAAAAATTGTTTACGCCGACACATCCTTCTTAACAGAAGAGATCCGGCTTATATAAACAAACCCAGACGAGGCGAGTTAATGGCTATATGTTATGTCTAGAGTCTAGGCAATGCAAGCCACTTTAATATCATGAATGAAAGGCATGGAAAGTTTCTTTATATAATTTTATAAATTTTAAAATTAAATTTTTATTTAATTGCCAAGCTCATACATATGTATTGAGTGGTGGTGCCTTAACAAAGGAAGCTCACATGAGTCCTCCGTATTGTTAAGGAAAAAAATACATACAAGCAGACAACTTTAAAAGTTTATTTTTTCCTCTACATGTCTTAATTGTCAAGCTCATACACATGTATTGAGTGGAGGCACCTTAACAAAGAAGGCTCACATGAGTCCATCGTATTGTTAAGGAACGAACCCATACAAGCAGGCAATTTTAATATAAATAGATGTGTTCTTTACATGTTACTTAATTGCCAAGCTCATACATAGGTATTGAGTGAGAGCACCCTAACAAAAGAGGTTCACATGAACTTGTGCACTGTTAGATGTGTATAAATGTATAGGGAAAGTTCTCCACTTAACACGTTCCTATACTTTCTCATCAGGTTCCTCGTCCACTACACCACCATCCTAGGATGTAGAATTTGATGAACAACCTGAAGACTGTTTCGAGGACCCATTAGAATCTGCTCTAACACAAAATAGGGCAGATAATGTGGCACAACCAGAACTGGTGACCCTATTGGGTAACAACCCAGTCGAAAATATATTAGAGGGTCCAGAAATCCATCAGCAAATTGCCGATATCTGGACACATGTCTCACAAAAGGGGTTTAAAAATAAAGATGAGAGGGCCAATCTTATCTCAAAATACCCAAGTAGCAAAAATCGCTCTGGCATCAATCCTCCTAAATTAAACCAGGAGATTCAAATCTGCTTAAATGATCACAGTCTCAAAAAGGACGCGTTCCTGACTAAGATTCAGGAACAACTAGCACCAGGTTTAAGTGCCATAGCCATACCGTTAAACCGGCTATTTTCAAACCCCCGAGAAGAAGCTAATACTATCTTAGCAAATCTAGCAGATGCAGGACAAATTCTATGCGATTTACAACATTCCTTGTCGCTACACAGAAAATTTATTAAAACCCCAAATTTAAACCCCGAGATAAAAAAAGACAGTAGACCAGGCACATATAGATGATTACCTGCTAGGACAGAACTTCACCGAAAATTAAAAAAACTCCCAAGAACTCAAAAAAGTTACAAAGGATCTTAAAATTGCAAGGCCAAGATCCAACCAAGCTGCGACAGTATCCCCAAGCACCTCCAGACCTTTTTTAAACTTCAAGCGCCCGTTCCAAACGTCAAATAAAAAAGAAATTTGGAGGAAAGAGAAGAGGGAGGGGAAGACGAACCACAGATCTGTGGTTATCGATTCTTTTACAACATCATGGGAAAACATACAAAGTCAAAGTCAAAGTCAAAAAATGCTTTATTGTAGGAAGAATCAGGTTTCTTATTTACAAAGCTTCTTGGTTTAGACTATCCTAAAAGTCAAAAATGTGTTTGAAAATATAATAAATATAAGTCAAAGACATAAAAATAAAAACTTAAAACCTAGTTAAAAAAAATACAGATACAAGAAATAGATAAACAGAAAAAACCACGACCAAAACTACATAGTTAACAAACAACCATATATAGCAAAAATGAATTGTATATTAATATCATTATCACTATCATTACTATCATATTCACCATCATTATTATCATTATCAACCACCATTATTATTATCAAAAGACCGCATCTGCAAAGGCTAGATTTTCCTTGCGCAGACGTCAACAATAAATAAATAGATGCAAGCGTGCAATAGATAAATCGAAAATGCGACAGAGGTGAGCAAGCTCCGGTACAAAATTTACACAGCCGCAATAGAGATCAAACCCCGCTCAAAGTAAAGTAAAAGTCAGAGACAATGCATTGAGGGTGCAGACAAAACATACTATGTTTAGCGAAGAGACGCAAAAGAGGAAAGGCATAAGACTATTCCTCAAAGCTGTCCTCAAAGTATTCTCCCAGTGAGTAATAAGCTCTTTTTAACAGCAAAGACTTAACCACCCGTCTAAATTTTTTGAATGGCAGTGATCTTATGCTACCCGGTAAGTGATTATAAATTTTTTTGGCATTATAAAGTATTGAGTTTTTTATTTGTGTTGAGTGGGGTATTGGCAATGGTATGTTTCCCGTTTGTCGGGTGTTATAGGCATTTGCATGTTCAGCAGAACCAAACCTTTTATACAGCAGACAAACTGTTTCCAGAATGAAGATACCGGTCAGAGTTAATATTTTGTGTCTAACAAATAAAGGTTTACAGGAATCTCTGACTTTTGCATTGCACATATATCGCACTGCACGTTTTTGGAGGACAAAGACCGCACTTAGTTTACCCTGGCTAAAATTTCCCCAAAATGATATGCCATATCTTAAGCGCACTTCAACAAGTGCAAAGTACATTGTTCTTACTATGCCAAAATCCAACTCTCGTGATGCAACCCTAAGGGCATAACAGCTGGAAGCTATTTTGCTGCACAGATTTGAAATATGCTCTTTAAAAGACAATCGATTATCTATGTAAATACCCAAAAATTTAGTACATGTTTTGTTTAAGATAATGTTGCTATCGAGACTGACACCACTTATGGAACAGTTAAAATGCAAGATATTTGTCTTAGAAATATTAAAAGACATGCAATTGGCATCACACCACTGTTTAACCCTAATAAGATCCCTCGAGATCGCATGATATAATTCTTCTGAGTCCTTGTCGTGCCACAATATCGTGGTGTCATCCGCGAATAAAGTAAATGACCCACCAATATCCAGAGAGGCAACATCATTCATGTACAGCAAGAAAAGAATGGGGCCCAGAACAGAACCCTGAGGAACACCACAACCAATCCTCAACTCATCAGACTCAGGCCCCTGCACTCGAACCCTCTGGGTTCGGTTGGTCAAGTATGATCGAAACCATTTTTATGGGTTTCCCCCTTTTTGTCTTATAACACAAGTTCTACAAAAAATATTAACAGAAAAAGCAGAAGGAATTATAATTGTCCCCAACTGGGAAAGTCAGCCCTGGTTCCCTCTTTTCCATAAGTTATTAATTAAACCACCCATATATTTCAAGCCAAGTAAAGAACTATTACTTTCACCTTTCAGAAAACTACACCCACTTTGGAGGAACCTTACATTGATTGCAGGTCATTTATCAGGACATCATATCAACGTAGAGGGTTCCCTGCAGTAGGGATTCACGGTATTATAAGTTCAATATCGGAAAGCACTTTAAAACAGTATAATACTTGTTACAAAAAGTGGACCCTCTTTTGCAAACAAATAAAAACTGACCCCCTCACATATAACCTTGATAATTTTATACAATTTTTAAACAATTTACACAAAAACGGAAAATCATATTCGCTTATCAACATTTATAAATCAGCCTTAGCCTTGGTCCTTACAATCGACAAAAAACCTAGATATTCTTACACTTGGGACCGAAAATTTCTAGAATCACAACATCCACTTGACAACCTTTCATTACAGGAACTAACACAAAAAATGATAACCCTACTTGCGTTAATATCCGCACACAGAGTCCAAACTTTGGCTAAAATTTAAATTAACAACATAAACACTTTTGATGATATGACCGCCTGGAAATCCTGATTCCGGGTAAAATTAAATTTTCCGGACGAACACGCAACCAACCAATTATAATTATCCCATTTTTTATAGAAAAACCTGCACTTTGCCTTGCTTCTGTCATACAATATTACATCAATAAAACACAAATCTTACGCAAACACAACGAAGGCCACTTAATCATAACCCACAAAAAACCTTATCACAGCGCAACAACACAAACCATCAGTAGATGGATAAAAAAACACCCTCAATAAGAGTGGCATCGATACCTCGGTATATTCTGCACATAGCACAAGACATGCGGCAACATCTGCTGCACTTTGAGCTGGTGTTAACATGGAGGAAATACGGAAAAGGGCAGGTTGGATAGAAAAATCCCAAGTTTTTAACATATTTTATAGCAAACCAATAAAACCTAAAAGAGACAGGTTTCCAAAGGCAATAATAGTACCTTAGTACAAAAAAACTGTAAATTAGGAATTTAAAATTAAAAAATTAAATAAACAAATACAAAATAGATTATAAATAAATATCCATTAGACTTAAGATTTTTTATATGGTTCAGTTTATATCAAATTATTGTTTACCCACAGGTATCATTATGCTATTATATACCTAGATATAAATATAATTACAAAATAATTATAAGTGTGTGTTAAATGAGAGACTCTGTAGTTTTCTGAACAGAGTTAATGTTATTCCCGATAACCAGTATGGTTTCCGAAAAGGCCGGTCAACTGCGGATGCTATTATTTCATTTACTACTACAGTTGTTGAGAATTTGGATGCCAAAAACGTTACAATGGGTGTTTTCTTCGACTATTCCCGCGCTTTTGATCTAGTTAATCGTTCTCTTCTTGCAATAAAGTTACATGAGTTTGGTGTAAGAGGTATCCCACACAAATGGCTTGTATCCTATATGTCTGATAGGCACCAGAGAGTTGTGCTGCCGGTGGATGGAGTGGAGTACCGGTCGGAGTTGGAATGTGTTACTGAGGGTGTTCCTCAGGGCAGTGTGTTGGGGTCTTTATTATTTATTGCATATATTGCTAATGTTGGTCAGTCAGTCACAATGGGTAGAAAGACAATCTATGCTGATGATATGAATTCTGTGGTTGCAAGTGTTTCTCTGGAGGAAGCTAAAAGGATGGCAGGGTTGTGCATTGAACAGGTGCTTGATTACTGCCAGAATAATGACCTTGTTTTAAATCTTAATAAGACGAACGTCATGCAGTTTAGTACCCGTAGTAATTGTGAAGTTGATATAGGTTTGAGTGTTGCAAACAATGAGATACATCAAACAAGTATCACTAAATTCCTTGGTGTTATAATTGACAGTGGCCTGAGCTGGTCATATCATATTGATCACATTTTAAACAAGCTTGCTACTCACAATTTTGTTATTTGGAAATTGAGAGCCATAGTTGATAGAAAAATTGTGTTATCTTACTATTATGCCCATGTCTATTCACTACTGAATTACGCTGTTGTGGTTTGGGGAAACTGCACGAGAGTAGATGAAGTGCTTGTTGCACAAAAGAAAATAATTCGTACTATCTTGTTTAAAAGTTCAAGAGAGTCCTGTCGACCACTTTTTTGTAGTCTTCAGTTGTTGACAGTCATCTCAATTTTTATTCTACAATGTGCATTGTACGTTAGAAAGCGCATACACTCATATCAGTTGGTTGACCATATGCCCCACAACTATCCACTTAGAAATGGCCATGATTTGCGGCTTCCGAATTTTCGATTAACTGCCACCGCTAAAAGTTGCTATGTTACTCCCACAAAAATATTTAATCATTTACCATTGGAAATAAGAAGAGCGCCGAACCTTAGAGCTTTTAAGAGAAAACTGTTGGATATGCTCCATGAAGGCCCAATTTATTCATTAAATGATTTTTTTTCTAATGCCTATTTGCAGTAGGAGTTTTTGCGTTTTAATGAGTATACAACACTCTAAGTGCCGACTGTTGTTATCCTATTTTAATATTAGCCTATATTTATTTATTTATTTATTTATTAACGGCAATGCCATTTTTCAAAATACATTAATAATAACCACACTTAAAGCACATTCATAACTAATTTTAAAATATCACAAGAATAATACAAATACTAAAAAATATCACATACACGTCACACAAATAAAAATCACACATTTCAGTAATAAACAATCAGAGTAGTAAAATCACACATTCGTTACATCACAAGTGGCTTCTTAAAAATGATTTAAAACTAACCAGCCTTGAATTGAATAAATCTATGTTATTATATCTATTATTAAATTGATTAGCCGTGTCCAGTAAACGAGTTAAAGGGTTGTTTCTGCCATAGTTAGTTGGGTGAAACGGTACAACAAAAAGACTTGTATTTCTACCTCTCCTCACACCAACGTTGAATGGAACCAAGGCAAGTAGTTCCGGGCATCGTATCCCACCACTCAAAACATTGTGCAAGAAACACAAGTCAGCAATCTGCCTCCTATGCTGCAGAGACTGAAGATTGAACTCTAAGAGAATGTCATCATATTGATAGTCTTCTCTCTGATAACCACATCTAAAAGCAAGTATCCTCAAAAACTTCCTTTGAACTCTCTCTATGGCTTCAACATATACTCCATAAGACGGTGACCAAACAACTGAGCAATATTCCAGCAAGGACCTTACAATAGAACAATAGAGATTACGAAAAGTTAACACTGAAAAATCGGTCGAGATACGCTGAACAAAACCCAGCATCTTATAGGCTTTAGTTGTAATATCAGCAATGTGCACATTAAAAGACATCTTGCTGTCAAAGGTGACACCAAGATCCTTCATATGAGCGCACACAGGCAAAACCACACTATTTAGACTATACTGACAGTCTAAAGGTTGTAATGAACGAGTGAAGGTCATTCGAAAACACTTCGCCACATTTATATCCATACAATTTCTCTCACACCACTCATAAATATAATTGAGGTCCCGCTGCAGATCATCTGCGTCCTGCAAGGAGTCGATGCACTTGAATACCTTAAGGTCATCTGCAAAAAATAAGCATCTACTGGAACTGATGCTCTGCACCAAGTCCATCACAAACAAAGAGAAAAGAATAGGCCCACAGTGGGAACCTTGAGGAACTCCCGATGGCACCCGTATGGGACCTGATAATGACCCACAGCACCTAACGTATTGAGTCCTGTCGGATAAATAACTCTCGATCCATTCAAGAAATGATCCACCCATGCCCAGCTTCCCAAGTTTTGCTAAAAGTAAACGGTGATTGACCCTGTCAAAGGCTTTAGAAAAGTCTAGATAAACAGAGTCAACCTGCCGTCCACCCTCCATGCCACAAGTGACGAAATTTTGGTACAGAACCAGATTTGTAGCCGTTGACCTGCCCTGCATGAAGCCGTGTTGCTCCTCATTAACAACGTGTCTGAATTCCCATGACAATCTCCGACCAACTAGGCAATCCAATAATTTTGGGATATCAGATTGATTACAAACCGCTCTGTAGTTATTAACACTACTTCTATTACCTGATTTAAATATTGGTCTGAGATAACATGATTTCCAGAAGTTCGGAAAGATCCCTGATGACAAGGATAAGTTGAACAGTTTATGAACTGCCAAGGATAGGGCAAACCGACATTGTTTTAAAAAATATGCAGGTATCCCATCAGGACCCGCGGAAAGGCGCAAAGGCAATGAAGCTATGGCGTCAAACACCTCAGCAACACCAAAAGTGCAACCCCCCACAGAAACCAGTTCAGAAAGATGAGGCTCATGCACATGAGCCATCCTGTCCGGTGAATACACAGTCGAAAAAAATGATGCAAACAAGTTTACAGCCTCCGATACATTGCTACTCGCAACACCATTGTACTCAACATTTTCAGGTAAGTCGTGCCCATCTCTAAGATCAGCAACAAAGCTCCAAAACCTTCTCGGGTCCTCCGATATCCCATTCTCAATTCTATCAATGTACGCATCATAGCAGCGCCGCCTGAGGCACCTACAGCCTTCCCTCAACTCAATAAACCGATTATAGCAATCTTCATCACCCGACTCCATGAACCGCTTATGAACAATCTTTTTTTGTACAACCATACCTCTCAATTCTGTGGTGAACCATTTGGGAAATGTAGAAGTTTTATGTCTTTTAAGAGGTACAAATCTTTCAATCACATCATACAGAATGCCATAAAAGGAGGCCAAAGATTCTTCTATATTATTAGGGCTCAAAACCTCATCCCAACTAACTAATGCAAGACACTCATTAATTTGAAAATAATCACAATTTCGAAAATCATAATAAAATTCCTCATACCCAGCAATCTGAGCAGCACTGCCCAACTGAATATCAAACCTAATAGCATTATGATGAATACTATTAGCAAAAATTAAATCACCAGGCTCCCGTGTCACAATGCTGCCCAGATCACTAAATACAAGGTCAAGGGCTACATTCCTACTATTTAAAACAGTATTTACTTGATACAGATTAAAATAACAATAACAGTTTGCTAAAATAACTCCTGATGAATTCAGTGGACCGTTTACTGTCAAACCAAACTCGTCGTTTCCCCAAACACATTCCGGTACATTATAATCTCCAACAACGACAACATTGCTACCCGGATAACTATCCATAACATGTTCCATAACATTACAATGCTCAGCATATAATTGAGGGCCTGATCCAGGTGGTATATAGACACAGCCAAGTATGAGCAACGATGTGTCACGTTTGATTGAAATGAAAACCTGTTCAACACTAGTGCGCTCAACGGTAACCTCTTAGCTGTCAAGTACTTCTTTGTGGCAATAAGCACACCACCTCCTCGCAATTTATCACTATTTGTTTCACAACGATCTAAACGGAAAATATCAAAATCTGTAATCCCCAATTCCGCATCGTGAAAGTTTTGATTTAACCATGTCTCTGTAAACACAACAATATCATATACACAAGTACTTACAGCCAGTTGCAGCTCCTGCAGTTTGGTTCTAATACCACCAACATTTTGATAGTACACAACCGGTCCTTCATTCAGCTGTATATTCCTGGCTCCTTTACACCCATTTCTATTTAGTCTTGTTGCTCGTCCTGAGTGGGCATTGGAAAATTTTGATCTCCTTGCCGACCTCTACTACCATCTTTAACAAAAAATCTCCTAATAATGACTCCAGTGGGCCACATGCTTGAAGACATTATCTTCTCCCTTTGAGAAATGTCCACCTCAAGTTTAAAAGCTTGATTGTAACCCTTCCCAGGAAGCGCTTCCACGAAGATTTCTCCACTTTCAGGGCAATGTTTTTGTACATGACCTTTGATAAACTCAGCAGAGATACCATGCTTAATCCTGCCCACATACACAAAGGCTTTATCTGTTCCAGCAGCATCTCGTGGTGTAGCTGCAAAATTTTCAGAGTCTTCGAAATTGCCATCACCAACTATTATGTTTTTATTTTTGTTTTTGTTATTGTTTTGGTGGCGCCCGCCTAATTTATTGGTTACCTGCCGATTCTCGTTAAGTTCGACATTCTGGCCTTTGCTACTGGTTTGACCTTTGGCGTTTGTAATGTCATTGGCAACATCGACGAGCATTGGTCCCATATTTGCACTGGCAACATTGGAAGTATTTTCAGCCAACTTCACAGTCACAGCCTCGGAGGCAAGGTTAAATTTTGACGACGATTTTCCCTCCAAAATAATAGAGGTTATATCACCTAATTTCTTATTAATTACCGAAATCTCCTCCTGGTAGTGCTCCTGGGATGCCATCAGTTTCAGGATTACCTCGTTCAATACCTCATTTGTCTTGATAAGCTGAACATACTCGACGTCACTACCATTCTCGCTGATGCAACTCCGATCACACTCCGGGCAACAAAGGGCGTTGTAACCCACTACTTTCACCCCTTTAATTCTCACCGCACATGCAGGATGATAGGCTGCATTGCAAGATGTACATTTCACGTCACTAGAAGTATTTCTTTTACACGATTTACACATTTTACTCTCGACTTGCGAACTTGCTTGTTTAGTCGGCGCCATCTTGTTTCGATTAAGTACTTTCTTGATTCACTTTTGTATCTGCATTTGAATATGTTTTTAGACTGATTATGATTTTTGAAATTATTGACGAAACACATGTCACCTTTTGTGATCTTTTTGTGAATAAAGGAATTTGAATTTGAATAAGTTATTACGTTTTTTTTTTACGTAGAGGTTTTCACCTAGATCGCAATGATCTCTAAGCATCTACATAGTAAAATAATTTCAGATAAAACTGTGAAGTGCAATTGAAAGATCAAATGACTTACCTGTAAGGATATTTGATCCAAATTGCACGAACAGTTTTATCTGAAATTATTTGTCACCCTTGCCCATCAATTATTATTATTCACCCACCCTAGCGATCTAGGTTATTATGCTTTAAACTAAGTGACGATGGATCTGGAGCTCCAGCGGAATCGGGACTCGAGAAGTGCGCTACACAGGACCGGATTTTTGACTTTCTTTAAACTTTGTACGAAATGGTACGTTGACTCAAAGAGCAAATCCCTATTATATTTCACAATTTCAACAAAAAAAAAACGCATTTGATAACCCTCCGATAATTTCGCGAGACCAACGATAAGGACATGTGCACTTCAACCGGGTCGCCATAATATGCCTTAAAAATCTAGTCTTACCTTATCTACACTCATTTTCTTAAACGAAGCCTGCAAAATCTTAAAGTTCTGTATGTATTCGTGTTCTAAATTTGTGCGAAATTTCACTCTCTTTAGCTGAACTGATCCTAAAATAAAATATAAATTAACTTACAGGATCCTCGAATAATCAATAGCATCATTTATTATTATTTCCTATTGAAACTCAAACTCAAAATGCTTTATTGTACAAACATTAATAACTTTCAATACTAGAGGTGAAAACTGTTTGGACAATGTTTGTGTAAATTTCGAAATATCTAAAATAAAAAGTTTGGATTTTGGTTTATCTGATAACTTGGCTCAGATTGTGTATTTTGATGTGGAAAGTTTAATATGCGTAGAACAAACCACACAGGCTGTAAGTAAGTCTGTCTTTAGGCCAATTACACAACAAGGTCTGCATAAGTTTCTAGAGTCTAGAGAGTGGCACTTCATTGATCAGGCTGACATATTGGTTTGCCATGTTCCAGGATGTCCTGCTTGGGGCTTTCTTGCAGTCTTTTCCGGAGAGGACATACCTGAAGCGTGAATCCACTCCTGGTCCTTTATGCTGGCTCACTGAGGATCTTCGGCAACTAAGTGAACTCAATAGGTAATACAGTACCCCAGGTAATAAAGAGTTACTTAATAACTATAAAAAATATTACAGGCATCAAATTATTAATGCGAAACGATTGGCTAATGACAACTGGCTTCAAACATTCAAAAATCCATCAAAATCTATGTGGAAAATAATAAATAAGAAAAGAGGTAAGCAACATCAAAATAAAAATGTTTCAATAAGTCCAGATGATTTTAATGATTTTTTTTACAAATATAGCTAGCAATATCCTTGCAAATTTACCAAATTCTGATATCAGTCCATTAGAAAATTTAAATAATATAATAATACAAGAGAGTACTTTCAATTTTAAAGAGGTTTCATATAATGAGGTAAGAGATCACATAAATGCATTAAAAAATAAGAAAAGTTCAGATCAAACTCATAAAGTCAGTTAAAAACTTAATAATTTGTCCTTTAACAAAACTGATAAAGCAATGTTTTAAACAAAACAGTTTTCCTGATGTTCTTAAAAGTGCAGTAGTGATTCCATTATATAAAAAAGGTAATGTGGAAGAAATATCCAACTATCGACCAATGTCCCTGTTGCCAATTTTATCGAAAATTGTGGAAAGGTGTATGGTTGTGAGAATAGCAAATAACTTTGAGGATCATAAAACTTTTTCGAACCAGCAATTTAGTTTTCGGAAAGGTAGAGGCACTGTACTTGCAATTCTGGACCTGCTCTCAAGTATCATTGACTCTTTTGAAAATCGGGAGTACCATGGATCATTGTTTCTCGACTTAAGTAAGGCCTTTGATTGTGTTTCCCATTCAATACTGCTTCAGAAGTTAAAAATGTATAATTTTCAGGACTCTAGTATCCAGCTTCTGGAATATCTTAGTGGTCGGAAGCAAAGGGTGCAGGTTGATGTCATCAGAGAGGGAAGTAAGGATAGGCGTGCCACAAGGTTCAGTTCTTGGCCCAATACTTTTCTTAATTTATATTAATGATCTGCCAAATTATGATAACATCTCCAAATTTACTATCTTTGCTGATGATACTACTGTCTCTCTACAAAACACTACAGTTCTTTAACTGGAGCGGGGTTTGTTGGAGGCACAGTTACTGAAAATGGTTTCAGTCAAACAGGCTATTACTTAATAATAATAAAACTCAAAAGATGATTTTTGGTTTGAGGGATTTGGGTGACCAATGCCAGGAGGCTGTTAAGTTCCTAGGAGTCTATCTAGACCCTAAATCCACGTGGGCGGAAAGCCTGTCCAAGAGATTAAGGGGGATTGCCTTTCTCCTCAGGGGTCTTCGGGGATCAGTATCAGAGGAGGTACTAATGTCTGCATATTGGGCCTTGTTTCACTCTGTGATGACTTATGGCGTCTTGGCGTGGGGTGGTGCACCTTGTGCGGACAGGGTCTTTGGACTTCAGTGGTTGTTGGCGGGATTGCCTTTTCGGGGGGGACTGCAGGGATGCCTTTGTTGGTTTAAAGATTATTACGTTACCTGCTGCTTTTATCTTGGAGAGTGTCTTATTTATTAAAAGACACGAAGAACAGTTCACCCTCCAAGGTAACCCTCATACATATCCAACAAGGGGCGGGGACAACATTAGGCCGATTTTCTGTCGACCTAAAAAGAGTCAAAACAGACCCGAATTTATGTCTGTTAAATTGTTTAATACATTACCAACAAGTATTAGAATGTTGCCACTCTCTAGACTCAAATCTGAAGTAAAAACATATTTGATTCAGCTTGCTCCATATAAAATCACAGACTACCTAAATACAGATTTCTCAAGTCTCCAGGAATCATGATTTTAACAAAATTTTAACGCAAATTGTAATGTATTTTATTTGTGTGTAATTCAATTATATTAGTAGGTATATTTGTCATTTTAATAAGTATTTTATGTGTTCATTCTGTTTTAGTATACTATACTTGTCATTTTAATACATATTTTAAGTGTTCGTTCTGTTTTAATATTTTGTGTTTATATACTTACTATTTTTTTCTCTCATTATTGACGTGTGTACATATTTCATATATATTTTGACATGAATAAACAATTTTGAATTTTTGAAAACAATGAATTCTTATTGGCAAAGCTCGAATGGCCAAAAGATAAAGTATGTAAATATTAAAAATTTTAAATTAGAACACATTAAAACTAAACATATAGAAGACATTCGAGCAAGCTAAAATCGAACTTCAAGGAACTCATTCACATCATAATAGGCTCTCGCATTAAGCAGTTTTTCACTTCTTGCCTAAAGTTGGTTCTATGAAATATGCCTTATTTTTGAGGAAGATGGTTAAATAATTGGCGGCTACCATACACCAGAGAGTTTCTCACTCTAGAAGTTGAGGAAATGGGAAGTTTAACACTGGCAAGTATTATACGCAGCATCCGGGTTCCGAACGTCGCATCTAAACTTTTTATGAAGAAAACATACAGTCTCCATTACATATAGCGAAGGCAAAGTTAATTTCTGTTCCCTTCAAAAATAAGGGTTTGCAAGAATCTCTTCCTCTCACACCACAACCATAACGCAGGGCTCGCGTTTGAAAAACAAAGACACCCCGAAATAGGTATCCAACACATTCCAAAAAACAAACTCCGTACCCCAGATGAGACTATTAATGCAAGATATGAGTTTCTTACAGTGCTGTAATCCATCTCCTTCAATCTGTTGATGTGTGACTCACATTTTAAACTATCGTCAATTTAAATTCCCAGAAATTATGTACTTTGTAAGTTATTTACAACATTTTGTTTAATATAACCTACATATTGCCATGCTTTGTCTTAAATGCAATGTATACGAAGCGGATGCAAAGGTTCTAACAGGCTGTGATAGTTTCGGAAGAGCAGTCCATAAGCTTGTTTGTTCTGGCTTGAATGCATTGGAAATTAAAGTTATAGACCTCAAGGAACGTCGTACTTTGAAGTTCCTTTGTGAAGACTGTCAGTCAGTCAAAATTCGCCAAAGTGATTGATGATTTGCGAGCTGAACTATAGGCTCTAAATATGTTCTATATTGTTGTGGAGGATTCATGTTTTAACTTACAGATTTTTGGGGTTTCTCTCCACTATCCTTTTGAATTTGTTATATAGAGCCGAAGAGGATGTCCAGATTAAGTATCATCAAGGTGTACAAAACACTAAGCACTATCACAAAACGTCTGATGTACACAACCCACTACCAAAATGTATGGGGCTGCGCATCAAATTGCATCAGCTTATGGAGAGTGTTCATGCATGTCCTTATGATGTATTGGTTTTTACAAAAACCTGGCTAAAAAGCAGTTTTTATGACGCAGAGTTGAGGGAGTCTTCCTGAATATATCATTTACCGTTCCAGTTGGACGAGCACGTGCATGAGAGGTGGAGGAACATTGCTTGCTGTTCACAAGGAAATTACCAGTAGGTGTATGGTTGTGTCTGGGAATATAGAGCAGATTTTTGTGACAATTGGTTCCGGACAAGCAAGCCTAATTCTGGATACACCAAGGTCCTGTGCCTTGTACTATTAAACTGTTGCTGGAACATTGGATAGTGTTACTTCTGCTATGTCTGACTCAACTCTTTGTGATTGGAGATTTCAACCTGCCTCATGGCATTTGGGTAAAGAGTCCTTTAAGTTCTTCAGTAACAGCTGCGAGTCTTTGCTGGACCTTGTGTTGACTCAGAACGCTGCCATTGCGGTGTGTCAGACCGATCTCTCTGTAGTTCCTCCAGACTTATATCATCCGCCACTCTGTGTGGAGATTGACGCCAGCACTTTAACAAGTGAAAATTTTTTGAGGTTTGAAGGCTTTTACAGAAACTTTAAGTCAGGCCAATTTTTCTGAAGTGTGACTTTCTGGATGGGCTTCATTGGGATGTCCTGTTGAGGGATAAGACTGTTGATGTAATGTTGAATATTTTTTATGAGGTTCTGTATTTGTGTATTGATTTGTTTATACCCCTATGGTATTCATTAGAATTAAAAAATTTCATTATAGCTAAAAAGCTAGCACACAGACTATATAAATCCACACATTCAGTGCATGATCACAGGAAGTTTTCTAGACTCAGAGGATTGTGTAACGAACTAACTCGCAATAGCTATAGAGGATATATAAATACTACTGAGCATAACATTTTATGCAAAGCTTTCTTCCTTGGACACCAACAAAAGTCCTGGGCCAGATGGTGTACCACCAATATTTCTAAAATATTTTTAATTTATCTAGACCACTGTTCCATATCTTCAACTTGTGTCTCTCTAGTGGGAATTTTCTGGGTTTCTGGAAGGTGAGTTTTGTAACTTCCTTATTCAAAACGGGAGTTCGGTCATCAGTCACCAATTAGATACCAATAAGCTTTCTGAGTGTCATCCCAAAGTTGTTTGAGACCCAGGTGTGCGATTTTCTTACTCCCATACCTGATTCACTTCTCATAAATCAACAATTTGGCGTCTGTCCTCAAAGTTCTACTGAATCAAATCTTCCTACTCATGTTGACGGTCTGTCGAATGCTTTGGAAAATGGGTATCAGGTAGATACTAGCCTTGTTCCCACAGCAATCAGCAACTAGTCAGAGCCAACCAAATTAAAGCATTTCAGTTTGCAAATCGAAATAGTCGCATTTGATTGGCTCTGACTAGTTTCGGATTGTTGTGGAAACAAAGTTATTGTCTACACTCTTTCAAGGCATTTGACGGAGTGTCACATGGTGTACTAAAACACAAGCTCACAGTGTTGGGTTTTTGATGGTCCACTTCTTTCATGGCTTGTGAGCTGTTTGTACCAGCGAAAGCAGATTGTTAGAATAGGCAATTTTTACTCATATGAAATTGAAATTCCTTCTGGAGTGCCACAAGTTCCCATTTGGGCCCCTTGTTGTTTAATGTGTTTATAAATGACATCTTTGAAAAGATAGAACACGCTATCATTAAAAATGACTAATTGAAGTCTTCCCCCAAATCATCTTGGAAGCTAAATTGCTCTGAGCGTAAAAGACTGTGCCTTTCCATAAATGTGACTACTATTTTGTTTGCCATTTTCTCAATAACCTTTGACAATACAGACAGTGAGGCAATCGGCCTATAGTTCGTAGAGCTATCTTCATCACCCCCTTTGTAAAGGGGCACATCACCTTCAAACAACACAGAAATACACACCGAGGCAAAAGAATCATTTATACAATATGCAATATGACCTCCAACACACCATTTGGAAGCCTTGCAAGTAACACAACTGGGATTCTACTATATTGCTGCAATAAAGCTATTAAGCTACTGAGTTTTATTAGCAGATACTAGGTTCTAACTTCCTTCGGATGCTCTTCTATAATAACTATATCAATAGGATCAGACTTAATGCTTTGTTCTTATAAATCCGTACTGAGAAAATGAAAAAGTTTACCCTCTACCGTCGGCTGAGATCTAACACAAACTAACTAGATTTTCAATCTGTTTCTGATTTATTTTCACTAAGAATTACAGACAAGAGGGGAGATGTAATAAATAATTTCCTCCTTCCATGCAGAATATTTTAAACTAGCCAATAAAAATTCAATATTTGCTACAGATGGTATTTTTTGACCCTATAAGGTACTTAATGTGAGTTGTAATGAACTTATGGGTTATTCCAGGATTGCATCAATTAAAAAGAACAACAGATATTTTAATTCCTGTACACTTACCAGGGAATAGCATATCCATAAATTGGCAATAAGCGGCACCGGTACAAAGTTCTTCAATCTTTCCAAAACTGCTGTGGAGGCATTCATTGACCCAGGCTAACATGTCATGCCTAGAGAGGTTCTCTGTGGTGACATTAGTGGAATATACGTTAACCGCCATAGCTAAAAAAACAGATGCTGAGGGAATAAAGAATGCTCTTGGCATATACAAGTGCAGCTTTTTAATTTTTGTCTGGCTGCTGTTTTAAAAACAAAAATTTTATACCAGGTGGCATAGGTGGGGGGGTTAAGGCCAACTAGTTACATGCCAAGTACCAAGATTTTAAAGACTTTAAAAATGGGCCTACTTTTCGTGTTTAATTTTAGATACATTTTTATTTACCTAGCCACATCTTAACATCCCATATTTTAAAACTAAATGATTAAATTTCTATATTTAGTAATGTATTGTGCCCATTCTTCGGTTCATTTATTCTTTTCAATGAATTTAATCTCTTTTCTGCATGATGTCCTAATTACCTTTACGATTTATTACTAGTGATGGTCTGCTAACCATCATAATTGCATTAATTTGTTTTTTATTAGCATTGAAAAAGAACTATGTAATGATTATACTCATAAATAACTGTCGAATATATGTATCATTCCATGCATTAAAGAACTTTGAAGAATCTAATGAGGAAAAGTTTCCACCCCTTAAAAGGTGTAAATAATATGAATTAAATGAGTTTTTTACTGTCAAAACTGTTTCTGTCTGTGTCAAGTTTTGGTATAAGTGATAGTAACCTTCTTTCTTCCTCCATTATTAGTGTGACACTAATTTTAAATTGAGTACACTATATATTATTTGAATTTGAATCTCATATACACTGATGGCATTGTATATTAGAATAGAAAATACTTTGAAAATTAAGTGACGAAGCTCATGCAAGTGAACCTAGAAATATAGCTGACATTAGACAGACAAGAAATTGTGTCAAAATGGAAGTTTTGTGTTGTGGATCTTCACACATTAATGCCAAAGAGAATATCAAAGAGAAAGAATTACTTGAAATATGAACACTAAAAGAAATTTAGAGAAGAGCGTTGATTATTAAATGAAACATTAAAAATAAATACAAAACTGTATTAGTCTTACCTGATGGTACTACTTTATTTACATTCTTTCTGGGATTATACATTTTGGAAAATAAGAACAAATTAGTTTCGCCCCAAATTTTGTAAAGTTTTGTTAAGATAAATTATGAGCAAATTGTGCAACATACAAAACAATTCTAGTGGGTAGAATGTTATCAAACATAATATCTCCATTATCAAACGATAAAGTACTGATTCATTATGATGACTAGTTATCTCAAGAGTACATAAGAGTTGCTTTTCAATTTTAAATAATAGTACCTACATTCTAAGAACACAATAATTAATGAGTTCATAACATTTACTAGTGCAAACAAAACAAACATTATAACATCAGGAAAGCGCATATGTTATGAAGATTCTTACAAAGGCAAACATTTATAATGCCCTTTCAAAGCACATTTTTGCAGCAAATAGTGCAACAAAAATCCTTAGAATCTTTCCAAATTGAATATTTTTAAAACGGCGAAGAATTTTCTCTCTCTGGGTTGGTGCTCTTACTCTATACAGGAAGACCTAGAGTAAGACATACACACACATATTTTGTAAATTTACTGTAAAGTGCATTTAGCATATTATGCTCTAGTTTTACAACAGGTGTTTATCATCAAATATAATGCTTCTCTGGCATATTGTTTAGGGAATGATCTGCCATTTACTGATAGGTAAATTAAATGTTTTAAATAAACGCGAATTATTGAAATATTCAACAATGAATCATGACAAATAATTTAGCAATATATTATGTATTTAGGTTGTATTTTTACTGAATCTTAGAAGTGGCATTAGTCTTTTCACCTGTTAAGCACTATGGTTAGATGCCCACTTAATCAGTAAGGAATTTGTGTATATTTTGAAATAAAGGAACCATCCTACAAAAGAAATATCTCGAGGCAAAAAAACGTACCGGTTTTAATCTTCAAGCCGTAGGTCAGAAATTCAAGCACTACTACCGTTAGTACCACTAACCACTACCAACGTCGTGTTCTAAAAATATCCTTGAGAGGAAGTTCTTCCATTTAACATAAGAAATGTTTTTTGCAAAATTCTTAATACGTTGCCCTTGCTGCTTTACAATTGGAACAAAATCACTTCAATTTTAGATTCGTTTTTTCATAACGTAGCTATGACATTTGAAATGTATTAGAACATGATTGACTCAACGGGCGGTCACCCGCCACCGAAATTAACAAATTTTGCATTCTATTTCTTTTCATTATTCTTATAAATACAATAAAAATAATTACCTTTATTATTTTGGCAGTCGTCTTTAAGGAAAAACTGGAAATTCACAATGCAAAGAAGTAGTTGTGAGTCGCGGATTGCGGTTCTAATCGAAAAGTTACACACCCGGCCTTTCGGCCATTTAAATAACTAGACAGGCATCAAGTGCATCAATCACAGAAACGAAATTCCCTATGTTTTCTGAATCATGCAGAACTAGACGTTGCCCCTTCCGCATCAGAGGGCTTCAGAGTTGCGCGCGCATCAGATTGTTGACAAAAATGTCTTATATTACACTTCACGCATGGCCGCATGGCCCTCCGGACGGAGAAGAAGCTAACCAAAACTAACCCAAGGCATGGCCAAAATGAAAAAAAAATTTACACATAATATTAAAATAAAAAAACTCTTGCTACTAGAATCGAACCCGAAACGCCGTATTGCAGACCCAGTATTCAACCACTCAGCTATGGACTAATAGCAGGACAGCAATTCACTAGACCCTGAAGATATAATGTTCGTCAACAACGTAATGCGCGCGCAACTCTGAAGCCCTCTGATGCGGTACGGGCAAAGAGTTTTTCACGCAGACTTCCATTACAGGCTAAATGTAAGGATAACAAACGTTTATTATCCTTGGGCTAGATAGAGGTACAAGAGGTTGCCAGGACCTCGGTCACATGGCTTCCGAGCTGCGTGCGCATTACATTGTTGACACACCGTATCTTTATGGTCCTTTCTTTCAAGTTGTCTCGTAGCTCAGTGGTTGGATGGTGAGTTTGTGATACGGCGAACCAGATTCGATTTCCGTCGATGTTTTTGTATTTTTTTCAGATTTGTTTGTTTTTCTTTATTTGGGTTAGTAGTAGTAGTAAACTCTCTATTGGCCTTTTTCGTGAGAAATTTCAGCCAGAAAAGACTGCTATCCGGCTTAGTTAGAGCTGGGGCGACCCATCCCAGATAAGTTACACCTGATGGATAGAGATATTATTTTTAGAGCCTCCAGTATGTCGAGTATGTACCCCTGTGGGCTCAGACGGTTACATGCACGGCTTGTTTTAAGGGTCGAACACCACCAGCTGGACATACACACACATTTAAATCTTGTACATGCACGGAGCTCTAACCCCCGGCTGGACGTCCGAATCCCATTCGGAGAATCTACACAGTCCCTGAAAGACCCATGGGTCCCCAAACCAACATATATGTATATGAAGCTGGAACAAAATGGCCGATATCCGACACGTGCACACTCGACCGAATACAAATCGGAAGTCCTCACAATTTTGTTTGGTTGCGCCATGCGTGAAGTGAAAATTAACTGTAAAACAACTCTGAAGCCATGTGACCCGGTTCGGGCAACGTCTTGTGATCGTGGTCTGTAGCGCGCTGTTGCCGTATTCACGAAAGTGGTTTGTCAATGTTGCGATTTATATAAGTTGTTGCTCTCAATGTTTTTGCGTTTATGAGTTTAGTTCAAGCGAGGGAAAGGTGATGCGACATAAAACTTGTGTTGGTACCAAGATAACTGGTTGAACTAGCGCTAGCGGCGGACTACCCACCACCAACCCATCGTTATCCGTCTGACCCGTGATCCCTTGACTTCTATGTTGCAATATGTGTTGAATGCACTGGCATGTATTCGCGGAAACACATGCAAGCTGCTCTATATCCACTATAATACGGCTTTTGTTAAATATATCCTAGTTTTTAGTTAGATAAAGCAAAATATGTCGTAAAAAATTAATCCAAGGTACGGGCACGTATCACAAGTAATATTTCACTTTTCACATGGCCCCCCGCTCGCTTCGCTCGCTACGGGGGCTCAAAGGAGGGATACCAACCAGTTACTAACCCAAACTAACCCTAAACATACCCAAAATAAAAAAAAAACTGTTTAGAAATAAATCCTTAAAAAATATATAAAAAAAACGACGGGGTTTGAACCCGAGTCGCCGAAGTGAAAGTTAACCATTCAGACTCCTAGATTATCTGCAGACTTACATACAACCGGTTGCATCGCAAAGACATGGAAACATTGGAAACGTAAGAGATCACGGATCAGACGTATAACGATGGGTTGGTGGTCGGTAGTCCGCCGGTAGCGCTAGAGTCTAATGCTGATTGATGGTTTCAGATGAGCGCATTTCAACAATTCTGTCAAAACAATTCTGGAAATATAAAATTGATAATCAATTTCATGAAATATAATCAAATTAAACCATAGCAGAATTCAATATTTACAAATATTATTATTTTTGTAAAGCTCACATTTAGATTCTGATCATATACGACGCAGTTCTATTTGTGAATGTTTTTCCTCACTGCTGGAGAACGAGAAGAGTTTCCATATCTTTTGTTGGGATGTCTTAATAACTGTTTTTTTAAACGATGTATGTAATTAAAAAATTAATAATATCAAAGTAAATAGTTGTGATATGATTATCTGCCAAACAAAGTTACATTCATCCCAGAATGTGCTGGCGAGCTGCCCATTTGGAGCAGAGCCCTAATGAACACAGAAAAAATACGCTTTTTTTTGTTATAACAACATGAAATCTGAGACATCTCATCTCGACTTCCGGTTCAGCCATCGAAGGACGAACACGTTGGAAACGGACTACAGAATTCGGCATGGGTAGTGGAAGCTTATTGCTTAGAAAACGTGCTCTAATCCTTCGAGGGAAGTCTGGAAAGTCGTGCCGGCTGGAAAGTGTAAGGGGTGTGTCGCGTAGTCGGGGGTGATTCCTACAAGGACTACAGGATTATTTCCGTTCGCGGTAGCGTGGCCTGTGGACGGTCGGGGGTATATCCTGCGAGGATTTGAAGTATCTGACAGAAATTGGTTATACCTAGTACCTACAGTGTGCGAAGCCTCCTTTCATAGGAACTCAATCGTGCAATTCATTAGCTTATATTTGTGCAAAAGCTCGCGAATCACCAGGGGGCACAGGCCCGTCTTATTGGAGGTTCCTGCCGAATACAAGGCCCTTCAAACTGTAATAACATGTAACACAAGCAGAACGGTATCTCTGCCTCTGTCTAAGCGCTTGAAGAAGGGTGTGCTGGCAAATTGCCTCGTAGCAGTGCCATCCAACCCCAACATCAACCAACAACAACAACATCTCATCTCTGTAACAAAGATAAAGACATTGTCATTATAATGGATAAACAATAAGCAATTTTTCGCGAGGTTAATCCAGCATAAACGGTTTAGGTGTTGAGCATAATTTAACGTTTTCGCGGCATAACCTAAAGCAGGGGAAATGTTGATGACGTCATCGTTAAGTTAGCCAAGCATAATCCGGTCTGGAGCGGGTTTTGCTTGGGTTATGTCATTTGCATCAGACAAAAACTAGGCGTTTTCGTCAACAAAACCGAAGTAACTCCAGTGTATCATACATATATGTTGGTGGGGATAGGTATATGACGGATAAAGGTTAATTCAGCATAAATTAGCATAATCTAAACCCACTACGCGAAAAATCCCTTAATGACAAAGCTAATAAAAGTGGCCAAAATAGGAAACTTGAAAATTTGAGGGCTTGTTTCTGAAAACCCCCGGCTTAATACGGAACGGTAAAAAATGACAATTACCAATAAAATCACTGGAGATCGGTTTCCAGTTTCCACGGTGACGTTCTTAATATTTTCCGGGAGTGGTGTCCATATTTAAAGAAGCAATAGGGGCAAATTTTTGATGCGATACCGTGCATGCGCAATGACGAAACAAGAATAATAGGTATTATTATGGTTTTGCATGGCCGTCAGCTCGCTTCGCTCGCTACGGGGGCGCAACCCACAACAACTAACACAGGGCTAACCCGAAATTAAGAAAAAAAAAATAATTAATAAAAAACAATCTTAAAAAAAGGTAAACAAAACATCTGTCGCGACCGACGGGAATCGATCCAGCAGCGCAAGAAAGACAGGCAAAGCTAACACTTTGCCTACTACAGGCAAGGAGTTTCGCTAGAACGTAAAGTCATGGATAATTCCGTAATTTCGGCCATATTACGCATGCACGGTATCGCATCAAAAATTTGGCCTCTATTGGTATAATAGACGCTTTTCATATTTAACCAATTTTTCAGAGAATGGCATAACATAACGATAACTACAGCTTATAAGCTGTGACATCTAACCGTAATCAACGTTGAAATTAGAACACCTACAGAATCATACAACAGCAACACAAATAACAAAAGGTGCATTGTTTAATTAAGGTATTGATCAACCTGTTTGATACCGTCTTTGTCTTGTCTCCCTTTTTTTTAATAACTAGAAACAAAAGAAACATAGCTACACCCACAGATAAATAAATATCTTTTTTATTTTATCTCTGGCTACACCCATCTTTGGACTTGATGACGACCCTACCCTATATAGGATGGCGACTTGGAGTTAGCCGTCGGATGGCAACTTATGAGCCTTGCCAATAACGCAATGACTTGGTTTGCTTACTATTTAGAAAGTTTGTCTATTATTTTAGAATGTCCGTTCGCTACGGGGGCGCAATCAACAAAAACTAACTCAAGGCATGGCCAAAATGAAGAAAAAACTTTTTACACACATAACCTTAAAAAATAAAAGAACAACCCGGAAATCTGTAGCATTTAAAGATCCTTTACACAAATAGTGCACTATGTAAAAATCGATCTCTCCTATTGGTCGATCCATCTCGTATTACGATATGTCTGCGTGATGCAATCGATTTCTGTCAAGGGCTCTCGTGGTGTAGAGGTTTAGATCGTTGGGTCTCACCTGGAAAACGCGGGTTCGAACCCCGTTGCTTTTTTTTAATTTTTTTTAAGATTATGTTTCTAAACAGCTTTTTTTCTTGATTTTGTGTATGTCTTGGAATAGATTGAGTTAGCACCTGGTTAGTTTCCTTTTCTTGAGCCCCCGTAGCGAGCGAAGCGATCGGAGGGCCATGCGGATCGACCATGGGAAAGGCCGATTTTTATATAGTGCACTATTTGTGTAAAGGATCTTATAATGCAAATCTGTATTACAACAGACCCCATTCTCTGACCACTGAATCACCAGAGCCCTTGGCGGCAATTCATTGCATTGCGTTATTGATTATGCTAATTAGTTGCCGTCTGGCAGCTATCCGTACATTTTGGTGACGGCTGTGCCCCATTGTAATGATTGTTGTCAAAAGTGAATAGAAATACACATCATTTCTAGATCCAAATAAACCTGACCAATCGGAGCACGGCTACTTCGTCGGGTGGCGAGATTTCAGTTCATAGTGCACTTGTTAATGAGAGGCGCGTGATTGGCTAGCTACGTGAGGTGATGCATGTCCTCGCGATGCAACCAGTTGTGTGTAAGTTAGCAGATGATCTAGGGGTCTGCATGGTTGGCTTTCACTTCGGCGACCTGGGTTCAAATCTCGTCGGTTTTGTTTTTTTTTTCTTGTTTTTGTTTTTTTCTTTGGTATAGCTTTGGTTAGCACTTGGTTAGTTTCCTTTTCTTGAGCCTCGGAGCGAGCGAAGCGAGCATAGGGTCATATACTTATCAATTGTCGGTCTTTATATCTTATGCATTCACAAGTGCACTACGAACTGAAATATCGCCGTCGGGTGCTCCTAGCGTCCCGCTTTCTGAACCCAGTTGCACAACCGCTAAATTAGAGAAAGCGCCTAAACCCTTCACCAAAAATTCTATTGGAGTTCCTGCATATTTTGACTTTTGCACTCGCTTCGGCGGTACATATACTAAAATTGGAACGATACAGAGAAGATTAGCATGGCCCCTGTGCAAGGATGACACGCAACTTCGTGAAGCGTTCCACATTTTTAATTATTCAAGGGAAAATAAATTGAATCTATAAAATCACAATTTAGAATATGGGAAAATAGAAGCCAAACTAGTTATGTTCTGATCGGTAGTCGCGGAAATAAAAAAAATAATAAAAAAATCAAAATCAAAATATTAATTAATTCCTAAATGAATATTCCCCATGCTGTCCAATTCCTAGACTTACATTTGTTGTTCTGTTTAATACTAACTCCTATCCTGTCTTAAAAAAAAAAATAATGATATTAATAAATAAGTAAATAAACGAAATGAAATAATGAGTATGGGCAACGCCCAGATGCGTGTTGAGCGCGCCCGAACAATTATATAACTTGGAGATGGCTGAATACCAACCGGTGAAAGCCACATTATGTAACGTAGTTACGTAGAAGAAGAAGAAGAAGAAGAAGGAGAACTTCTAACCCCACTTTTTAATTTATTATTATTAGCAAAAATCACAAAATCCATTAGGAAACTGATATTTTCCCATTTTCTATGCCTCCAGTTAAATGATGACTGAATTTGACCCTCCTCCTATTTTTCCGGACATTAAAGAGGAGTTAGAAAAATATTTATTATGCCCAGAAAATCTTCCAATTCATGAATATGGAAGAAATCAACAATTCTGGCCTCGGGAACCTGAACCTCTAGAGCTGCTACATTTCGAAGGAGCTCCTATGTCAACAACACTTAGAGTGAGTACCTTAAGTAAATATAACTAAAACTAATAAATATCTGTTGTTCTAGGTTCAAAGAGATTTGGATACCGGCGAAATTATAGAATTCCGAGAAGTTTTGGTTGATTCCGTTGGTGCTAATGCTAGGAATTCTATGTCATTTAGCAGAGCCCCAGTTCCTCCGACGGAAGCTGTTAGAGGCAGCGCTTCATATATTCCTTTTCAACCTGGCAGTTTTCCAGAACCAATTTTAAATTTACCAAAACAAAATGTTTTGTTAGATAATTCAGGTCATTCGTTGTTTTTGTATTTAATAGTGTAGTTATTTTCTAAATTCTGCTATCAACGCTGATTTCTTTCTTAATTAAGGTTTTTTTATATTTTATTGTTTAGAGAAATTGCAATCTTATTTTTTTTTTACAGAATTGTTAATTGTCCCTCCAGGGTTTGATCGAGGTTTAATCTTTGCTGAGGATGGACAAACTGTAGTAAAAGAGGAAGACACATCTAAAAGTACGACACTTTTGGGAAAATCTAAAAATACCATTAATTTGTTGGATCTGATACATCAGGAGCAAGATTTTTTAGGTGTGCAATAATCAATATCATGTTCACTACCCTTATGTTATTTTCATATTTGCTTTACATTTCATTTTAGGAGATTGGGAGGTAAAAAAGGAAGAAAATCATGTGGAAGAATCCCATTCCGAAGCAGAACTGTTGCCAGAAGAAGAAGAAGTTCTTCCTAAAGAGCCTGGGATCCTTAACATCTCTTCTGTACCCCCTTCAAATATTTTGAACGATAGTGAGTGGGCAGTTCTGCTTGATCCAAACAAGCCAGTGATTGATTTTGAAAAAAAGATACCAGATATGGCTAAAAAGTTTCCGTTTGAATTGGATAATTTCCAGAAATTAGCGATTTTACAGTTGGAACAACATAATCATGTTTTTGTCGCTGCGCATACCTCTGCTGGTAAGAAGTAAATTTGCTGCCAGAACTAGAATACTTGAAATAAAATATGTTTCAAGTACTTTTTGTTATGTATCATTATCACAATTTATTTGAAGTTTTTGCACTTTTTGTTATTTTTTACTTGAAGATTCACATGTAAAATAACTGCAGTTGGTACTTGAATTTTTACTAAAATTAGTTCGATTCAGGTCTATATGACTTTGAATACATTTGATTGAGCATTTGACATAGTCTATTATATAACATGTTATAAAGAAAGACCGACTTAGTTTTCTATACTTACCTAAAATTAATTTGTTTTAGGTAAAACTGTAGTTGCAGAATATGCAATAGCGTTGTCGCAAAAACATATGACAAGAACAATTTATACATCGCCCATTAAAGCTCTGTCAAATCAAAAGTATAGAGATTTCAAGTAAGTTGCAATGACACTTTTATATTTAAGCAGATAATTCTAATTATTACCTAAACTTCTTAGAAATTATAGCACCATTTATTCATAAATATCAATTAGATATTTTAATTGTATCGGTAGGGATAATTGCCTGACAAACCATCCAAATCCATGAAAAACATGTTTAAAATCAATGGCTAGTAATTAGGGTTGACCTGTAAGGCAGGTATTGTAAATAAATAAACAACTGAATAAAAAATACTGCACTCCTGGGTTTGAATTGAAGACATTTTCTTAAGAAAAACTGTCCTAATAAACAAACTTGTAGCTCTTTACGTGGATTTTTTTATTAACCAGCTTCATGCACTTCTCTAATTTCAAATATATTATTCCAGAGATGAGTTTAAGGATGTAGGGTTAATAACCGGAGACTTTCAAATAAATCAAAAAGCATCTTGTCTTATCATGACAACTGAAATCTTGAGGTCTATGCTATACTGTGGCAGTGATATCACCAGGGATATTGAATATGTTATTTTCGATGAGGTAAGAAAAATTAAACAGTTTGAAAGTCAATTATTATTTCTTATTATTTAGAATGTATTTACTTAATTTTAACGGGTCCCCTGTACTGCACTTTCCAGATATACATATTGACACTGAAATTATGAATGGCTACGTCTCAGTATCAAAATTTAAAATTGGCAAATTTGTAACTGCTATAAATGCATTTCTCAGTAGAAAATCTCCCATTTTATTTTTGAAAGTGATATTCGAGCTTCAAAGGAAAGGATTAACCAGCAAACAAAAGCATGGGTCTAAGGCTCAGTCTTTTAGTAGCATTTTATGGGAATCTGTCTGCGAACGCAGCTTGTGATGTGACGTCACTACATTGTTCGACTATTAAACGAGTTTTTAATTGTGAAAAAGTATATACATATATTTGTTTATTGTCGGTGCATGTTACAATAATTTTATTTTCTCGGCAGTGATCATTGAAAATGCCATAAAACTGTTGGAATTCGATGGCGTGAATGTTTGTTTACATGCATGGGTGATCAACTACGTTCCAATATCACACATTTCTGGTGTCCCATAAAATACCATCCATAAAGTATCATTCATAAAATACCATTCATATTCGTTATTGACAAAATGCTGCGAAATTTCAAGTGTTGCAAAAATAAAGATTTTTTAAATTACTGCTGCGTACTATGTCTAAGTGTTTTTCATCCCAACTGTTTGGAACGCTTTGGGAAGACAATTGATCTTGGAGGATATAGAATTTATTGTTCCGTGGAATGTCAAGAAAATGACTTAATGAATAAACAAAAGGAACAAATTTTTTCATCAGAAATTGAAAGTCTCAAAAAGGAAATAAAGCAAAACGATACACATATTCGGCGACTTAGGCGAAACAGTCAGGTCTTTGAAGATGATGTTTGTCAGGCAGAAACGATGTTTACTGCTGAGCTTGATAAACAAAACAAAAAGATGGAGGCTCTTAAGAGGGAGCTGCTAAAGAAGCTAAAAACCAAGAACTGTTAAAGACGTAAGAGAATTGCACGGAATCTAAAGATAAGTTTAAGACTGAAGTGTCAGAGCTGAATAAACTTAATAGGAGCATGATTGTTGCTATTGAAACGCTGGAGAAGGAAAATGAAGGCTATGTTAAAGACATAAAGGCGCTAAATCAGGAGATATTTAGACTTGAAGAGAAATCAAATCATTCACATGAAAGGGGACGTATGTGCACTAGCAGCGAAACGCAGATACGCCATCTGAGCCCTGGTGCTACGAAATTCCCTATATCGTGCCGAAATCTAAAGAAAAAAGCTAGATTTGGAGACCAAAATTACATTTTATCGAATAACTGCCTTATTTGAAATCGTATTGAAAAATTTGATAGAAACTTTTCGATAGATCTTGAGACGGCGCAGATAATGGCGCAAACCGATTTCAGATATCTCTTTTCGTTTTCGTAAAAAATGGTAAAATATAAAAAACACGTTTGGTCAATTTAAAAAAAAACGAAACGTCGTGCGATCAAACTGCATACAGCATATCATGGTACCCGACGAGACCCATCTTTTTCCCATTTAAAGTTTCCTTCTAACTATTACCGTTTTCGAATTATAGCCGATTTAATGAAAATCTCGCATTTTTTAAGGTCCCCGTGAAATTTTCGGAAAAAAATTTTGACAAAAAATAATTCGTTTTTATGACGGAAATGATTAAAGTGGTTCATGTAGATGTCGTTAACGTAAAAATAAAATTTCCGAATGCATATACAGGGTGTGTAAAATTTTTTTTTTTGAAAAAAATGCCCTTTTTTTAATAAAAAAAGGCAATATATGTAATTTTTTAGTTTGACGACCCACATACGGGCTAAAGATCGTCAAAATACACATTTTTAGTGGTATATATTTTTGCCGTATCAATAGTAGTTTTCGAGCTACGACCGTTCTCGAATTTAAACGGCCATTTTCTCGAAAACTAAGAACATTGTCTTTTTTTTTTCGTAAAGAACCTTTTTTGTAGGCCCTGAAGTCCTCTACCTATATGCCGAATTTCAAGTCGATCGGAAAAAAAAAAGTCGATAGGCTCCACCGATAGGTTCCAGATAGGTTCCGGCTCCTATAGGACAAAAAGAAGGTTAGGTCGATATAAAAATACGGTTTTTTCCGTTTGACGATATTCTTCTTTTTTCTACTGCAATCTACTCGTTAAAAAACGTGTTAAGCGATTTCCGATAAAATGTCGAAAAAACGGGGACGTGGGGGGGGGGGGGGGGGG
>MU186159.1:120797-133864 GCA_016904865.1 Pissodes strobi | reverse complement strand
ATTCACATTTGAAAAAGACGTTACCGTCGAAACACGTGTCATGTTTAAATAAAGTTAGTGGAAATCTTTAGGTGGTTTACTTATTTAAGTGGTTCTTAAAGGTACACTGTCGTAGGCCTTTTTCTTCCAGATCTACGTACAGGAGATGTACCTCTTGATTTCGTGCTGCTTTCTTTTCTAAAATTTGGGTTAGCGTATACAGGTGGTCGACTGTGGATTTTCCTGCTCTGAAGCCTGCTTGTTCTTCTGCCTCTATATCGGCATATTCTTTTTCTATCCTGTTCTTTCAGATTTTCCCCTGCTTATAGCACTTGTAACGGCTATTCACACGATAGTGGTCGCAGTTAGTCTTGTCGCCTTTTTTGTATATCGTCGATAGATGTGATGTCTTCCATTCTATGAGTACTTCGTGCCTGTTGAGGCACCTTTGTAATAAATTTCTTATTAGCCCGTATAGTTTATCTGTGCCGTATTTTAAAAGTTCATTAGTAATATTACCTGGTCCTGGGGCTCTTCCATTTTTTAAGGTTTTACAGACTTCTGCCGCAATTATTCTAATTGGGGATCCTTGTATAAATATGCCCTGGTTTTCGTTTTGGATGTCTCTAAATTGAGGTCTGTCTTCTGTCAACACATCCTCAAAATATCTGTTCCAATTTTGAGGTGTTATAGGTGAGATTATGTCTTTCGTTCGTCCTCCTCTCATAGTTTTGAGGAGCTTCCAACTTTCTGTACTCTTCCTTCCTCCAATATATGTATTGAGTCTTGAACGCGTCCTTTCCCATTGATTGTTCTTCTTTTCACATATTTTCTTCCGTACTCTCCCCTGTGATTCTTTGTATTTTATCTTGTCTTCCATAGTTTCCTAACTTACGTATAAGTGGTATCTTTTCCTTTTTTTCTTCTATTTCGTATTCAATTTCTTCGTCCCACCAGTAAGGTTTTTCTATTTTCCTCGTTTTTGTTCATAACCCAATGCTTCCTCTGCCGCTGAGTGTATGCTCCTCTTTATATATTCATATTCTTTTTCTATGTTTGTGAACTCTGGATTCTGGATTTTGCTGTCAAGTCTAGAGTTGTATAGTATTTTTGTATTTTCATGTTCGATGCTGTTGGGGTTTCTTCGCTTGTTATTTCATCATTTTTTTGGGATTGTCAGGTTCTTCTTTAGTTCTTATTGGTGACATTATTTTTCTTTTTAAAAGGTAGTGGTCGCTTCCACAGGAGGCACCTCTCTGTACTCTTACATCTAGGCACTTCTTTCTGGATTTTTGATTAATTATTATAGTCAATAACGCTTTTTAGACTCCTTGTTGGTTGTGTCTATGTGTATTTATGGATCTCGCTGTATTGAAAATGCCCATTAAGAATGGTCAACTGATTTTGTTCGCATATTATCTTGATGTTCCTATTTTTCCTATTTCCTCATTTAGTTATTCATAAAATGAGTCTTTATTGCGGACTAGTTCGTCATCATTAATGGCGTATATTCCCAGTATAGTCACATTATATCCTAATATTTTTAGATTCATCTTTATTATCCTTTCATTAATCGGTTCCCATGTGGAGATATACTTTTTCATTCTCCTGCGGATTATTATTATTGGGTACTCCGCTGTAGAAGTGGTCGTAACTCCCCCAATTTTCCGATCAATTTCCTATCTTTTTCGTCTCTGTTAAAACTGCGATGTCTACTTGGAGATTTTTTCAATTCGTTGGCAACTTCGTTTATTTTATTGAAGAGGCTCTGTATATTCCATGTACCACATATCGTTGTCCGTTTGCTTAGCTTGGTTCGTCCTTGTGTGTTTTCCGTCTTATTCCGAGGTGATTGATTAGGTTTTTAGCAGGTATGTTTTTTTTCGTAGGGCAGGAAGCCTACCGCTACAACCCTCCTTCTTTATCAGGGCTTGGGACCGGCAGTGACAACTGTCGAGCTACTCAATTCACCCTACAGCTGCCCCAGGCGGAGTTCAGCGCATAACCTCTCTGAAATCATATCAGTGAATAAGCAAGAATTTACATCTTTAATTAATTATACAAGGTATATAATATAAACTTCCGAAACACCTTGTTATATGTGATATAAAATTTGTAGCATAATTTAAGTATCTATTGTAGAACCGATGCACATCGGTGGGTCTTGTTGGCAGATTTTTAGTATGAAGAAAGGTAAGTGAATAATATTTTATAAGGAGTGCAAGTGACCCTTTTTAAGCTATTCTATAGGGTTTGGCAGCCTAGCGGAGTGAGCCTGGAGCAGCCATAAATGAGCCAAAACTTTACTTTAACTCCAAATAAAACAAGTGCTTTTCTTTAAATTGCGAAATTTTTGAGGACGTAGGTTCCGCTTCGATTGATTTTCTGTATAATTTGTGGAGAACAAGACAAAAATCAACATGATATATATGCTTTAGCTTATTGCCTGCAAAAGAAATCAGCAAACTCCGTTAAGGAAATAATTATGCTCTTTCCAGTTCGTGGTCAGTCGTACATGCCTGCGGATAGAGATTTTGACCGTGTGGAATAGAATTTACGCAGATTCCAGGAAGTTTTGACGCCGACTGATTATCAGAAAATTTACGATACAGTTGAGGGTGTAAGGAGTCTTGGAAATGATTGGTTCGTAAAAAATTATACGGAGTTGTCAACAATCCTCAAGAGCGTTGATCGAATCAGTGAAACGAAACGAATTTTCTTACAAAAACATACAAAAAGCAAGAATGAAGTAAAAGTAAAGATACAGTTTGAACCAACTTATCGATATGATGACCTTTCAAAACATCTTCTTTTTTGACCAAAAGAGGGTTTAGTTTATTCAAGGATCTAACATTGTACCATTAAGAAGTGCAATAAAAGAAGGAAAGAAAGCTGACGTCAAGAAGCTGCTTCAAGCTTGATTTGATTCAGAATGGAGTTTTAATATTCCCTTCTATGCAATGCTCTTCTTTGAAGACGCCTTAATGGATGCACCTTCAGAAGAAGAAGCAATTGAGGAAGAACATATCTGTAACTGTCTAACTGAAGAAGCACCCATCTAGCATAATGAAAAAACTTTTAATTGTTACTTTAAGAATAACTGATTTGTTTATTAATAAGAGGCATAAGGTTTTGTTTGCAAGTTATTAAAATTAAAACATGTTATAGAGACATATTTTTTTATGTTGCTACCAAAAGCATTATGTCTATTACCACCCGCAACAAAATGTATAAAGTCCATAATTTAATCAAAGAGCATTAGGTCCAAACTTTTTTCAAATTTTCTTGGCAATCTATGAAAATATTGGTTTAGTTAAATAAATATTTCTAAATAACAAACTATGGCACATAGTTTTGATGTACCTGTAAGCTATAACAAAAATACATGTTTTTCAGATATACATAATGCGTTATGAAAAGTTACTTCTCAAATATTCAAAGATGGACAAATAGAATTGAATTGTATATGGATACCATACATAGTCTATTAAGTATCTAAACTAAACTTCCGCCTTATTCTGTTTTATATTACTTATATTTCCAGAAATTTTATTATATCCCTATTTAACACCTACTTATAAAATGAAAATAAGTTATATTTTGTGCTATCGTAAAAGCCGACAAATTATTATGGAGATTATAAACAAAATTCCCATCTTGAGGTCATGCATTTAAAGCAGCCATTCCATTATACTTCATGAGCGGTTCGAACGGTGAAATTGCATCCCGAATGGTTCATTGCCAATTTTATACCTTTAACTAGGTTACCTAAAATCAGTCGGTATCCTATTGCTGCTATGTTAGATTTAATGGGAAGTTCCCGAGAGAGACACCGTTTAAATTGTAGTGCACGCTATAAATTAGTGGTTTCTAGCTCAAGGATGATGCACAACCGTTTACACCTAGACGAGATCGATTTGCTCAAAATATGTCATGAGTTAGTCTAATTCTAATATTGGTCAGCATTAAAATAAGAATTAATAGTGAATTCGTTTGAGTTGGATATGAAAACCGAGATTTTACGTATAATATCTTTATCAACGTTTCGACCTTTGTTAGGACATTCTCAGGGGAGTCAATCTTAGGGAACCACAGAAATACTCACATGTAAATAAACTAACATACGTTTAGCTCTATTACAGTCGATTGCTGATGTTCACCTTTTATCTTAGTAAAATATATGCTTTTTTTATTTTCGCTACTGCTAATAAACTCTTAAATATCGACTAACGTCCTTAAATTAATTATTAATTATTTTTTTTAATATATTGCGATGTCTGCAGAAAAATCGGAAACATGTCAACGTTACTGATGCTATTTTTAAATTCATTATGTTCAACCAACTATTCCTTAATACTAAAGTATGATGATTGTTTACCAAGGTTTAAAATGAACAAGCAGTTTTGATACTATTTCCCAAAGATGCTGGTTTGCCAGATCAGCCAGAGTAGTGGAAATAAATCCAAATAATTTGAAGGTTGGGTTAGCAATTAACAACAGTAAATTTAAATGTAATGTTATGTTGAAAGTAGAAGAATACGGTGTGAGATCCGCCAGTGCAGACTATTTTTTGTTTCAGTATGTCCAAATATCTATTTGTATTAAACTTTGTTACAGCGACAACATTCATACTTTTTACCGAAAATTGTGGTTGCCTGATCTGAGAGAGCATTGAATATTTTGGCGATTTACTAAAATGGCTATCAGCAATCAACAGCAGTAAAAATAAATGGGATGTTTAACATATAAATATAGGGTGTTTGCAAAAAAAAATCGGGAGATCTGGCCATGCAGCTGATACTATTTTCCGGTTCAGTATGCCCAACTATTCATTTGCACTAAATCTTGTTATAGCGACAATGTCCGTATTTTTTGGTAAAATTGTGGTTTGCCAGACCTCGGGGAGCAGTGAACATTTTGAGAACTTACTAAACTGGCTATCAGCAATCAACAGCAGTAGAAATAAATTGGTTCTTCTATCTAAAATATACAGTGTTTACCGGGAACTCTTGGCATCGTTGCTGATATTGCTCTTTGTTTAGTGAACCTGTATTCCTGACAGCAACTTTTTCAGTTCTGGTAGATGTTGATTGATATTTGCAGGCAAATCAGGAGTTCTGGCAACCTTGCTGATACAATTTGTGTATTTAACTATCCGTTTGAACTCAATTTTGCTATTTAGTTTTGATATGAAAAGCAGCTTAGTTTGCCAAAAATGGTAATTTTCCTGATCTCAGAGATTAGTGGAAATTAAAAAAAAAATCAACATTTTGGGGTTTTGCTAAAACAAATATCAGTAATAAATTGTAGTAAGACTAAAGAGATCGTTTAACATAAAATATAAATATACGGTGTTTGCAGGGAAATCGAGAGATATGTCAAGGCTGCTAAAAATGTTTTTGAGATCTATCTTTTGTTGATACGGCTGTTGCGGTTTTAAAGACAGTCAACCATTACGGTAATTCCTTTTATCCACATTTCGAGTTCAAAGCTGTTGATTAATTGCATTACGAGTTCAGTTCGGATTTGTTTAACTCGCAGATTAAAGTCGAAATTTATGTAAATTCCGACTTTGAGTTCTTAATACTCAAGCAACTTTGGAGCTTAAAATCGAAAATATCGCTTATTTGTATTTTCGTGTGGTTTTTTATACCAGTGTGATTGTCAGGTATTCACAAACATATACCATATCGTATGCGAAATAACGAAAAATGATTCATACATGTGTGTGTGAGGGGGGGGGGGGGGTTGGTATAGTTACCATATAATTTGGTAATTATATAAAAGGGCCACCACTAAAAAATTATGAATGAAATAGATAGGAAAGTGAATAGAAAATGGGGGCCATATATGGCAGGATGAATCGTTACAAAAGAAAAGTTGAAAAATAGATTCTACTTAAAGTCAATTAAAATATAAAGAAAAAAACTGTTATACCAAGGGTTTTTTTATGCGGCACATACACAAGTGGAAAACCATATGCTACGCAACGAGCTGTGCGTGAGCGGAAAAGATGGTGGGACGTGAAGCGCTCTAAGTGGTAGTTCTCGGGAAAGACGTTTTTCAGAAGTCCATTTCAGAATGAGCAGCTTGTGTCTGACGGGTGTTTCTGTTTGGCACAACTTTGAGTGGAATCATAAGTGCCAGCTCGCTCGAACAATTTCCGGTGTAGTATCGATAGTAAAGAGAGAGGCCCGCCACTTTTCTTCAATGTTCAACGCTATCAAGGTCTTTTCAACTCTCTATTGAGTCCAATATCTTTAGCAAGTGTTAAGATGTCGAGCTCCAAACATGGGAACAGTATTCCAGAGGTGGTCTTTTCTGGACCTTATAGAGCATGAACTGGAGGTGTATACAACTTTTTTGCTCTATAGAGTGCTCCTAGCTTTTGAGCTACTGCCGTGGCGATTTTGGTGACTTTATTACACCAAGATATGTTGTTTTCTACGTTGATGCAAAGCAAGCTTATAGATGAGGCCAGAGTCAGTGTTTATCCCATCATTGATAAGTCAGGTCCTGCGGTGTTTGGCTTTTTTTTGAGAAGACAGCTGAGCTTGTGTCCTTCCTGCGTTCAACTAGACATTATTTTACTCACCCCATTCCACGTTGACGGGATTTTCTCGCTCGCGTTGGGAACGAGCTATGATCATTGGAGTCCGCGACATTAATGAGGATATAAGAGTGATGTCGTCTACAAAGCTGTAAATAGAATTGTTTGTCATATCTAAGAGATCGTTGATATAGAGCAGGAATAGTGTGGGAGATAATATGCGCCCTCGAGTAACTCCGGCATTAAATTTTAATTCCTATGGGAGATGTCCATCAATACCAACTCGGATGCTTCGATCCCTTAAAAAATTGGAAAGCCATAGAAGCAGTGCTGGTCGTAGTCCGTATGCTGTCAATTTTCTTAAAAATCCGTCATACCACACCCTATCAAATGCTTTGGATATGTCGAGAGCCACTGCACGAGATTCGTCGTAGCTTTCGATGGTCCACAGGTAGGTTACGTAAGTCAGGAGAGCTATCATCTTTTGTTTGTGGTGGGAGTGACGTCTTTGAGAAACCCTGATTGATAGCTTTGGCAACTGACAAAGAGGATCTTGATACGTTACGGTAGTTGAGAAGCTTATTCTTGATCTGCAGATTCTAGCCCTCCTTGCTCTCGCCAATGATCCTCTTATACTGGTTTCTAGTCGTAATGAATATATTTCGATTTTTGGCTGTTGGATCTTTGCCAATCCTTGCCATTTGCGATACGCGGCATTTTTAGCATTGACTCTAATTGAGCAGATTTTCCCAAAGCGTGGTGTACTGTTTGAAGTACGTTTCATAGAAGAAAGCTTCCATACCAGCCAGGATAACTTCAGTTATCTCGTCGGCAAATTCAGGGTTGTTTTGATTCCTAAAGCAAGCATATTTCCAAGGAAAAGAACGATAAAACTCGCGAAGATCACGCCATTTTGCAGAATTGTAGTGCCAAACCTTCCGGGATACCTGTGGCTCTTATATTTTAATAGCAAGTTCACAGGTCGCGGAGATAAGATTGTGGTCTAAAGAGCCCAACAGAGGTGGGATAGTTACGGTGTAGAGGTCAGGATGAGTTGTTAAGAATAGATCCAGGAGGCTAGCAAAGTCTTTTTGGCGCTCAGAGAACCTGGTAGGTTCGTCAACCATGTGAGTAAGTCCGTAACTTATAGCAAAAAAAACTCGGCTTCATGTCCTTCATCGTTCATTTTGTTGCAGTGTTTTAACTAGTCGATGTTGTGTACGATGAAGCCTCCTTATATGACAATTTCTGCCGTTGGATAATTGATCTGCAGAAAAACGACTTCATTGCCAAGATTTGAGAAAAGCCGTTTATATTGGTGTTCGCTAGGTGATTTATACAAGCAACAAATGAATTTGGTAGCCTGATCTGTGCTTAATTTGAAGCACATGACATCGAAGTCCTGGGAGACACCATGCTTCACTGGCTTGAAATTTGAAACAAAATTCTTGTTTTCAAGCTCATCAAAAACAGACACACGACTAAAATGAAAATCAAGATAATTCTTTAAAATCTCAAGAGAATTAGGTGAAAATTCAAAGTAATATAATTTAGCCAGGAACAATTCGTGATTTAAAGTATCGAAGGCTTTACTAAAATCTAAAAGAGCCATACATGTGCTATTTTTTTTCATCTTCATACAATCTAATATCATTCAGAATATTCACCAAACTGGTAGATGTACTAAAATCTTTTCTAAAGCCTGATTGACAGTCGGGGATAATATTCTGAATTTCTAAAAACGAAGTTATTTGATATGAGATATGTTTTTCAAAAATTTTGGAGATTGCAGGTAATATACTAATCGGCCTAAGATCTTTGAGCTCCGTTGGGTTTTGCACCTTAGCAATAGGTTTAGTGATAGCTTGTTTCCAAAGTGATGGATATGTTTTGTCTAAAATACATGTATTTATGATATTTATTACAGGATTTATACAGAATGGTGAACATAATTTAAGATCTCTAATAGAAATACCGTCCTCACCAACTGCATTAGACGACACTGTATTGATTATTTTTCTTAGCCTATTATTATTGATGATTCTTCTTATAATTATTCCCATTTACTCTATTATTTTTATAAAAATTGATTAGTTCCAAGGAGGTGGTATCAGTTAAATTGACGGTACTTTGAAAGAAATTACGAATTTCAGAGGCATTACATAACTTGTTTGGGAGATTATTATAATTTTTTGTTTTTGTTAAATTGAGCTTTTTAGCGGTATTCCAGAAGTCTTTTCCAGTTTTTTGAGCCATTTGATTAAAAAAGGTAATTTTTTCACGAATGATAGCATGTTTGGTAAAATTTCGAAGTTGCCTATAATATTGCAGATGAACTTCTGATTTTGTTTTCAGGAACTTCAGATGTGCCCTATCTCTTGTTTTAATTAGGTATTTTATATTATCAGTTATCCAGGTAGCAAATGGTTTATCTTCTATTTTTTTAGTTTTAAAGGGTGCGTGCTTATTTATAAGATTTAAGATGTTTCCCTTCAAAATATTAACTTTTTCTTGAATGCCATTAATATGGTAAATTTGATCCCACTCTATCACTGATGCATCATAATCAAATTCCCTTTTATCGATTTTTTTATAATCCCTAAAGGTAACATAATTATTCCCATTATCTACGATTGATTCTTGAAATACAGTATATATTAAATTGTGATCAGATACCGATTCGGAGATAGGTAAGGATTCCGACTGCAAGGATTCAAGATTATTACTAGCCATAATCATGTCTATAAGGCTGGACAGGCAGGACATCTACTACGACCTAAAGTTATGACTAAAAAGGGCTACTAGATATAAAAATAATAATTGGTGATCAGTTGAAATACTTGTAGTAATATTTCAAATGATTCACTTCAGCTGAAGTATCACCTGAGAGTAATATGTATTTTAAGCCTTAAATTAAAAGGCAGTTAGTCTACCGCTGACTTTAACAAAACAGACAGGACACGATTTCAATATATCTGCTCCTATAAAGAGCAAGCATTTTGCGGAAAAGTGGGCAACATATCTGTTTCTATGGATTTTAATGCGCTGAATACGAATGTACTTGTTGCGCAGCTAATTTTTGTGAAATAAGTCCGAAATTTTCAAAATGGCGGCTATTTTGGTAGTTTTTTCGAAAAAAAACCGACGCCGACGTCTAACTTGAAAACGGCGCTAGATGTAGAAAAAATTCAAAGGAGCAAATTTGTTAAGCACAAAAAATACATAGAAGTGTTAAAATTGTTAAAAAATAAATGCTCCATAGGCCTGCTATGGGGTGGGCAAAAATTACTTAATTTCATTTTAATGATCGTTTTTCTTGTTTTGCTGTTAGGCATATTTTACTACTACACATTTTATTTAAAATACATATATTTGTGTCTGCAAGTTGTACCTATAAATTTGGGAAATGATAGACACGGACGTGTACTTACTACAACCTCGTGGGAAAGTAGTTATTCGAAAAATAGATATAGACAGATTATAACCCTAATAAATGAAATATAACCTGCCGGGAAACCCACCGGCACTAAGTTTATCTATTTAGGCACGGCATTGTGAAATTCTAAAAAAATAAAAATGACCTCTATTGCTCTTTTTTCTCAAAATGGTGCTTAATTTCCCCAAAATTTTAAGTTATCAAAAATAAACTTTATTTGGTTAAGCAAAGGGTTAACGTATAAAATAATATATATTAATCTGTATGGTATAGTGTATGTATTAATAATCCCACAAGATATTTATCATCAATAACATCACCAGTTTTATTTAAACAGTCTTTTTTCGGGTTTCGATTTACAAATATTCATGCATTTGATTATATATTTCCTTGATTTTTAAGTACCTGCTTTTACCCACTTCATTTTATGAAATAAAGCTAATAACAAAATTATGACATTGGTTTCGCGTGCAGAAGCTCTTATTAAATTAGCAGTGGAGTGTATGCACTTATGCATTGTAGAATTATTCGGGTGTCTGCTTCCTCGTGTACTGCTTGTAGCTACTCTACATTCAAGTCAGGTGGTTTGCACCAAACAACGTGCTCCTCTTTGAATCCACCTGACACAACTATCGTTTTATTGATTTCGTTGTGGCACTTTATTTGATTAGATAGGAAACATGCTAGATCGGCTTTGTTTTCCGGCATAGCTAAGAAAGCATTAAATTTATTAGAAAGAGGTACTGATCGATTGTCTACTACCCTTCTTATATGTGCAATCCATTCTTTCATAGTTTTTGCCAATAGACAATACTAACTTGATAAACGCATCAGCTAGTTCGCCGAACATTTCTAACATGTCGTCGCTTTCCAAGGGAAATTACAAGTGCTAGACCGTTAATAATAAGACTGCTCAATACTTGTTGATGGAGGGCATGATATATCTTTTGTAAATTCACCGCCGCTATGGATGGACTTATTTCCAGTTTTTGATGACCCGTCTGTATTCGCTACAGAAATTGGCAGGGAATTTAACTCATGATTTAAAATATTAGTCAAATCAATAGATCGATAGCTTGCGAGACAATTAAACGGCGTTGAATTAAATTTCTATCAGCTTTCATTACAGAAGTTTTGTTTTTAATCGTTGTGGTTATTCTAACTTAAGAGGGATCTGAAAGTTTTGGGTTTCGTTTCTTTCAAATTTGCACTCAAACCTATTTTGGGTTTTCCTTGATTAGAGAAAAATTGTCTGTCTTCAACAAATGTTTCTAATTTTGATTGGCCTATGGAATAAGCATTCAGTAAAGCATTTTGTATATCGAATGTTTTGTAGGTTGTCTGTTCCATTAAACGTCAAAAAACCGATCTCTTTAAATGCGGAGAGGATCTTATCTTCATCAGCATCCCGTAATCTTAGCCTCAGGTATGCTAACTTTAAAGAGATCAAAATATATTAGGAAGTTAGAAGATTCTGTTAAATTGAGCAAGTTGATGTACATTTTTGGAAAATCTATTTGAGCAGCAGGAATCAGTTGGGATTTTAATTCGATGTCTTGTTCTTCTAAAAAAGTAATACACTCCGGAAGCAGTAATCTCCACGTATATGTATATCTTGTAGAGTGAGTTTATGAGCTCGTACACCTCTAGCGTATGAATTTGCTTCAGATGATATTGGTCCTAAAATTGCACTCTCAATCCAAATTTCCGCAAGCCCAGAATCCTTAACATAAGATCCTATTATTTTTAAAAAGTCCTCGATATGTAGTCTACCTAATTTAGGAACCAAACGCTCCCGGTATTCTGCTACCGACTATTTCAGTTCCTTCAATTTTGGGTAAAAGGCTTGATCAATTGTTAATACGACATACTTCTGTTTTAAGGTTTCAGCAACCAAAAGAAGCCTTCTTACTACTATGTAGTAGTACGCTCATTAGCAATATAACTTATAGTAGTAAAATATGCATAACGGCAAATCAAGATAAAATAGGAATTTTATCATTTAAATTAAATTAAGTCAATTTTGCCTACCCCATGACACGGCTATGAAGCATTTATTTTTTCACAATGCATACACTTCTATGTATTTTTTATGCTCAACAAATTTGATATCTTGTACTTTCTCCGTATCTAGCATCGTTTTCAAGTCGTACTAGACATGGATACGAATTACTTTGAGAAATTAATAATGTAAAATGTTTGATGATACATTGATACTAATCTTATGTACGCATTTCATTTCAAATGTAATTTATATCTAAAGATACCCTTATTTCGAAATTTTTTTAACAAATTCTTGGTGGAATGGCCAATAAACACTAAATGAATAACAAATTAATTCAAGATTTAAATGCTAAATGAAATTTAAATACGAGAACAATAGATACAATTTATAAAGAAAGGCAAATAAAAGCTCTAAAATAGCCGAGTAGTAGATGCAATTTAGCTTAAATTAACAATACAGTATATTACCATTTCCGAGACGTTGCAGAATTATTGAGAGATATCCTTATTCGGATGTGCTAGCCCACGCTCTAATAATCTGAGTATCGCATTTAATTGGCTTTTTAGTAGACGCAATTGATCGGGGGTTTGATTTTTAAATGTTTTCCTTCTTTAATCAATAAGTTGATATATTTACTCTGCGTGCATTTAATTAACTAGATTGTTTGTTGCCACTTCATTAATTCATTAATTTTTTATTTATTTACCTAGAGCTTGAAATCTTTTCGCGAGGAGGAAAATGATTAACTTTTTTAGCTACTCAAAGAAGAATGTACTTCGGCAAAATATTGATAATGTAGAAAACAATGGTTTAAAAATTAAATATAAGAACTAAAGTAAAATCACACAAGTCCTGACCAACAAATAAAAAAATATTAATATCTGATTTGAAGTACGTAAAAGATATTTTAGTGTATTAAACTAAAGACTATTTACTTTAGCCAGTCTTTCCACTGAACACGAAATACGTTAAATAAGCAAAATTAAAAAAAAATCTTTCACATGCAAAAGCAAGGCTATATTTGCAATTTCTGATTTTGCTGCAACTATTCTGCAACTTATTTTTGTATGACTTTGTGACTAATATTTTAAGAATTT
>MU186159.1:96224-115797 GCA_016904865.1 Pissodes strobi | reverse complement strand
AACCGGCGCAGTGAACAGTTTATTTTGTGAATGGTTTTTCTTTTATGTTATAAGGGGCAATAAAATGAAATTTATAATATTATTGCTAACCTAATTTGCAATATTCTTCTATTCTCATAGATAATTCATATTTGATGGCATAACGTTTGTACATATTTAATGAAATGGTTTTATGCTGTGAACAACACTACTTTAAATAAATACGAACATTTATTATTTGCTGCTTGCTTTGAGAGTGTACGCAAGGGCCTTGATGAATCTACTAACCATTTCCTACCCTGACAGGTGAATATCCTACTTATATATGAAACGATCATTCTAGAGATATTTGTCCAAATTGTAACTAAATAGCTGGGTAGCCTCCGTAATCCAGATCCTCAGTGCCTGCCAGCAGCATCTTGCTAACTAACAACAACCTCTTCAGTTTGAAATGTATGGTTACAAGTGTGGAACTACGAATTGTGGCACGGGATTAATTATTTCACTAATAAAGGTTATACAGCATAATTCGGTTTAGGAATTTAGATCGAGGGTTGCTCTGCCGTACTCTTTCTCCTCGTGAATTCCAGGCTGAACCCGGCACGTTTTTCTCTAATAATTTGACACGTTTTCTGTGATAAATTGAGTGTGTTAGAAATCTGTGTTTTAATTTACATGACGCACCTTTCCCTCAAATGTCCGTAATTTTGTTATAGTCGAACGCATCCTGAGTAAGTAAAATTGTGCAAGATATAATAATAACACAACGTAGGTACTGATTTTATTTTTAATCTGTGTTGACGGTCATTGTCAAAATAAAGACAAAGCACAACTTATCTCATTCAACTATGTTGAACGGACTCGGGTATGTTATACTACATGCCCATTTATTCCTTTGCATTAAATCTTGTTACAGTGATAATTTAAATTCCGTACTTTTTCCTGAAAATAGTGATTTTCTAAATCTCAGAGAGCAGTGATCATTTTGAGGATTGACTATCAGCTATCAACAGCAGTAAAAATAAATTGCTTCTTTTATTTAAAATATACAATGTTTACTGAAAAATCGGAACACCTGGCATAGTTGCTGATATTGCATTTTAATTCATTGTGCCTGTATTTCTTGTGATCGCCACTCTTTGACTACATCTAATTTGGACAAATACTGAGTAGTTGTGTGGAGGCATGAAGAATTTATTCTAATACATTTCCAAATCGACGTTTACCGCACCGAAGAACTTTTGAATGAGTTGATCGTAGCTAAAGAGAAAGAGATGAAAAGTCAAGTAAAATAAAAAAAGATCTAAATGTAGCTGAACTTTTGCGAATCTATTTTAGGAACTTTTGCCGCATCGTGGTGGAGAAATACCTCTAAGAAGGGCAAGGAACTTTCAGGTACAAGAGGAAGTCCTAGATGATATTGCTTAAGATCCCATCCAAGAAGTTCATAACATGTGTCCCGCATTATCCTGCAAGAGTCAATGACGCAAACTCAAAATATTTGTTAATAATAATATCAATGCGTAAATTTTCTACCAGAAATAAGGGTATGTGATCAAAAACATATTTTTTTATTTTATTAATTATTGTCAAAACTAAACCTAACATCATACAAAAAACAAAAACCAACATCATCGTTTCAAAACTGGAATGAACACAATAAGAAAACAAAAAACATTATACTTTCTGGAAATATAATGTCCTTTACAGTTTTAACAATCTATTTGCATATTGAGGTTTTGAAAAAAAAACGACCAAAAGGTATCAAAATATAATGATACGCGAGATAGAGACATTCAAGAATATCTTGCGGAAAATCCTACTTCTGCTAAGTACACGAGTTGCAAATTTTAAAAAATTTTTTCAACAAAACGATAATAATAATTATAAAATAGACAACGAAATTAATTTAACAAAAAAATATAATTTAGGCAAAATCCTAATTTTTCTAGTATTGTTTTGTTCACGAACAAAGCGGATTTCACAAGAGATGGAGTAATAAATAGCCATAATATTCACATCCTGCATGAAGAAAATCCCCATGCAATAGTACAGACAAAGCACCAACAAAGGTTCATGGTTATTTCACATGTGGTCGTGGATTATTTCCAGTAGAATCGTCTTTGTTTGCAAACAGTGGATTATGTGATTAAATAAGTAATTTATTAAAAAATAAATATTGGTACTACTAAAGTCAGCGGTGTACCTCTCGGCTGTATGATGTACAGCTATCCAAACACAGGAAGTGTATGAATTTTATTTTCAAATGACAGATGATTCAGCTACAGAAATAAATGCGCTCCATACTATATTCCCTAAATCAACCACTTCACTTTACACTTTTCATGTAATGCAAGGTGTATGGCGCTGGGTATGGAACCAGAAACATGAAATCGATGCAACAATTTCGCTATGCTCTATGCATATGCATAAATTATACTCTAATTGACTCCAATCTATTCAAAGAGGAATTATGCAGTAGCCAATTATCAGCGTAATAAAATTTATTTTAAAACTATTTTGAAGAAATAGATATGTAAAGCTTTTAATTCTGTATTTTTAGTGGATTTTATTACTTATTCTATGGAACAAATTTACCAACAAAAATTTATTTCTTCTGCAAATTCAAGAAGAATTACACTTCAAATTTATTTTATGAAGTTTGCCAATAAATGTACCAAATTAACTGCTACTAAAGTAACCGATTTCGAATATATTGTTAATTCGGCGTTAAACGAACATTTGTTAACTTCAAATCAAGCAGAGCAATGTGATTGCCCAGATGGAGGGGACAAATTTTGTAAACATGTTTGCACAGTTTACAACACGGGTGTGAATCTATTACATGCCTTTGATTTGAATTATCAAGACCGAGTTGAGTCAGCAACATTAGCTTTTGGTACTGGGGTCAAAAATTATTTTTTTATAGGAATGATGGAAAATATTGATTTAGTAAAGATTGTTAAAAAAATAATCAATTCACTAATCAATTGGAACCAAATAATATAGTTGAGCCTACATCAAGTGAAATTATCGAAAATACCTTAAATGATAATGAATTAACTGCAGAATACCAGGCGCAACTGTCAAAATTTAAATTAAACCTAAACAACTTCCATAATTTTGCTGAAGCTAATCAATCATTATTTATATTTTCTAAGAGAGAGAGAGAGAGGGAGAGAGAGAGAGAGAGAGAGAGAGATAGAGAGAGAGAGAGAGAGAGAGAGAGCTTATGTAATCGGTAAAGAAGTATGCACTTCTGTCACGTGTACTGTGTTACACGCGACTTTTTTTATTTATTACTGTTGCTTGTTATCTACTGTCAAGCATTTTGATTATCAGTCACCCCAATCGAAAAAAGCTTACCGGACATTCTGTATACTTTTGACGACATTCAAAATTTTGTATCTAGAGCATCGACTGTTATTTGTTAATATGATGGAATTGCTACTACTGAACACCATGATGCTCAAAACCAATTCTTGAAAATTGAAAATTAATTCACAGAAACTTTTGCTCTTAGAATACAATTCTCTTTTAAACATAAAGAAGCAACAAGGGGAACTTACCAATTGAAAATATAATCCCTTCTATTTTTAATACCGTATTTCCTATAAGAATAAGATTGATTTATCAATGTTATTTTTTAAGGGTATTAAGATTGAGATTCTACTCCATTACATTAGTTGAATGATCTTCTAATTCTAATTATAAAATATTAAGAAGTTTACAATTGCTTGTTTACACAATTTCATAATAAGTGAGATTAGTTATACTAATTATTTTTAAAAGTATTCTTGATTTTTGTTTCTATATTTTCTTTAAGGTTATTTTGCATTATCAGAAATACGAAATATGTAAAAATAGGTACAAAAAATAAAAATATACATTACATTACTCTTAATAATATTTATATGAATTTCTTCTATATATTTAAGGGAAATTTAAGGAATTATATCATATTTTTTTTTTAGTTTTCCAACGCCGCGCACCGGCTAAATATTTAAAAAATGTTATATATTTAGCTATTTCCAAGATTCTGGCAATCTCCCTTTCTACACTAATGCTACGCCAAAAAACGTATTGCATTATGACAAGTAAAAAAATTGTCATTGTTGACCATACTGCTTTTCGTTGAACCCAATTTGCACGAGCATGTAAGACAACCTCTCATAGATTCAATACCTAATTTGCTCTCGTGCCGAAAAAAAAATAAATCGATGAGTCTCCTCGCGACACAATACCCCATTCAGAAAATGAACCATATTTTATCCGTTGTTCAGAACTAATTTCTATCCAAAGCTCTGATTGTGAAACTTTTTTAAGTCATGACCCCTTACCACGCAAACCTTCGTCTGAAACTTGCTGGAAAACGTGTTAGTTCGAAATAATTTGATGCGGAACATAAAAATCCAAAAATAGACCGTTTACGTACGTATTCACTTCGGTTAGGTACGATATACTGCCTTCTCCCTATTCCTGGTCACGGTGTCATTTTCTCAATATTTTTTTTCTATTCGAAAGTTATCAACTTTATAACAATAGTTTATAAATATTGTGTTGAATAAATTACGACTATTGATATTTCTATGTAGAAATGATATTTTCGTTGAAATTAACCCTACAAAAAACTCCGTAGAGGATATTATTAAATGTAATTAGGATAATGATATCTGTACAATAAAAGCTAAACCAATTATTAATGCGATTTATCAATAATACCTTAATAATACACTTTAGGTATACTTATGTAATAAACTAAATACCGCTACTTAATCAATGCTTGGCAATTGATGCTTATAAATAAACCTATTGTACTATCTAAGCATTTCTTAATGATGGCTTGTAACTTTGTTCCAAAAAATCATGTCATTAAAACAACTTCCAGCACATGATATATTTATTTTTTTATTTCCTAGAATAATATAATAGTATATTATGATATAAGTGTATAAGAGAGCCTTTAAAGCACGCGGCACATATTTCAAAACACGACGCGCAGCGGAGTGTTTTGTAAGTCGACAGGGCTTTAAAGGCCTCTTATATACGTATATCATACGCTATTTTTTATTACGAATGTATCATAATCTCAAAAATGTTTTATATATTAAACTTAAGGGATATATTGAGGAATATATTAATCTGTCACATTTGACAAGATCAAATGTTTCTATAGCAACCTTTAAAAAAGTAGGCGCCTCATAAACATCATTTTAAGCACGCTGCAGCGTGCGATAATTGCTGAGTATGATGCATGCGTAATAAAAAATTATTTAGAAAACATATCAAGCAAATCAGATTTTTTTTTAATTTCCCTGGTCGAAATGCAGATACAGGTAATAATGACTTGTAATTTTATTTTGGAATAATCATATTATTAAAGAGTCTGAAAAACATTACGTAATCAAGGAAAATTTTTCCAGAATCAAGGATCAAATATTATAAAATCAGCCAAACTAGTAAAAATTATAGGCATTTACAGGCAAATATAAAAATCTATACCGAATTAACATCTTTTGACACCAAATTTCCTGCAGGTATTTCTTTTTTGGCTACTGAACCTTATCCAATGCTGATTACCAAAGGGATTGAAAATTTACCTTATTTTGTTGACTATTATGCTGCATCTGGCATATGCATTTATCATTTGAAATTTACTATTTATTTTACGGATATGATTTATTTATTTATTTATTCAGACAAAAGTACACCGCAGAACAGAGTTAGAAATGGTATAATACTATGCTTAGATTAAGTATCTACGCAAAATTGATAATAAAAATACAATAATGCAAAAAATATACTAGACACATAAAAAATAATAAGCAATATGAACATCATAATTTGTTAAATTATAACAAGCTAAAGAATGTCTGCAGATAACAGCGGTAGCAAGAAGCCGTCTTACTGTATTTTTAAAGGATAATGGACGGTAATTTGAGTTAAAATGTAATGTACATATTATATCAAGCCATAAATCTGGTTATTATTTAATTTTTGCTAATGTCTGTTCTGCTTCGAGATAGCATCCTGAAATTCAACAGTGCCACCAAGTCATGACAGTCGATCAGATTCACCAGGAGTTTATGTTCGAAGGAGAGTGTTAGAGTGACTCTGCGATCTTAGAGTGTCTGAAAGGAAACCACTCGTAAGCGCTCCTCGTATGACAATGTTGATTTGTCAACATGAATAAACAATTATAAATTTACTCTGCACTCTTTCAATTCTCGCAATATATCTCGTGTAGAATGGTGACCATACTCCGCAGCAGTAATCAAGATGGCTTCTAACCAACGAAAATACAGGGTCTTCAACACTACCAGGTCTGTAAAATCAGAACATGATGAAACCAATCTTCCTAAATGCCTTAGAAATGAGCCAGTCAACGTGGCACACAAAGCTCAGCCGATCGTAAAACAAAAGAGGACCACGATCGTTAAGAGTCGTCACTCACTCAAGCTTGCAGCTCTCGATGAAATATAAATTCAGGATTATCCTATTAGATTTTATACTTTGAAGTATTCAGTTTCATTCTGTTTGCCCTACACCATAAGGTCAAACAGTCGATATCAATCTGCAATAAGTGACAGTCGCTTGTGCTGAATATAATGCGATATATTTTAGGTCGTCCACAAAAAAGCAGGAATCGGCATCGTTTAAAACTCTCGCTAAAGTCCTTGATGAAAAGCAAAAATAAAATAGGTCCTAGATGGGAACCTTGTGGTATTCCAGAGAACACTTGGATTTCTTCTGAGACCGCGTTGCCAATCCTACCGACCTGGGTCCGGTCTTCGAGATAACTCTCAAATCAACCCATTAATGAACCATAAATGCCATACATTTCCAATTTATTAATCATAATGCGGTGGTCTACGCTATCGAGAGCAGTCACCAAAAGGTTACAGAATAGGCTCAAGTTTGTCTAGCAAAACCTACCTAAAAAAACATGCTGGTAAGCCGAGATGCTATTCTTCTTCTTCGCAACAATCTTTTCCAACACCTTCGCCAAACAATTTAATTCAGAATTAGGCCCATAGTTGCACACATTACTCGGATCACCATCCTTGATCAAAGCCGTAAGATTCGCCTACTTCCACACAGCCGGAAAGACACCGTGGCTCAAAGATAAGTCGTAGATGCAAACCAGAGGTATCGCCAAGGTCGTTCCGAAGAAATATTGGAGGCCAGCAATTGGACCCTGCACTCTTATTTACATCATGATCGCGATCCATCTTGCAAACACGACATCCTTTAAACGGAGACGCTGCACATATTTGCGTCACTAGATATAGGAGAGTTAATGCTCAGGTCAGCTTCATCATTGTCGTGTCGGATATAAACTGACCGACAAAAAGCGACAAATAACCAACTTACGGGAATTTGAAGTTACAATATTGTTATATTTAGTTCATTTCGCGCTTTGATCTGATATATAACCATAGTATTTAAGAAATTGTAATAATGATATTTTGAAAACCATTCTTAATTACTTGCAAATAGCGTCATCAGAAAACAATTTCTTTTTTTAATATTTATTAAAAGCAGTATTTTTCTTCAGTTGTTAGTTTAGAATAATAGGACGATTATTTTAGAGAATACTTCCGTTTCATTGAAATATATGCACCAACAACAACATAAATTATAAGGTGAAATATTTCAACGGTCCTATCAACGTCGTGTACGCCATCATTCAAGACAGCCTAGTCGATGTGATTGTTTAATGAATGAATCTGCCCGAGAGAAATTTAAGTCTTCTAATTCAAAATCAATAACACCATCCACTGGGGATCTGCCATAATGACCTAACCCCACATCCAGGGATGGATGGAAAGCATCGACCATAGATAGTGGTGTATCGCACATATTGTCACATATACGCTTCTACCGCTAGTTGCCTATGGACCTGACTTCTTTGCAGTAGTTGCGCTGTGCTCTTTGAGAGGACGGAGCTCAGATATAGGTAGTTGGTAGAGATGGATAGAAACACTCGGTGTAAAAAAGGCTTGGTTTATTAACTTCAGGTTGAGTATAGAAGGTTGTAAGTATTACCAAAATATTCGGGAATGCATATCTCGTAAATCCCCTGGGATATTCCTCGCGAAAATGTTAACCACGAACAGCAGTGAGAGAGAGGGAGAGCTAGCCTGAAGGGCGGTTACAATTAGACTGACAGACGGATAGGTTATTTGATCTGGCTGAATGTTTAGTTACGTAGTTTACTTTTTTATATGTAGTTAATTTAAATAGCACTTTGCCTTATAGCGTTATTAATTTTCACTGATTCACTTTTAGGCGTGCCTGACCAGAGTGGCTTTTCTTTTTAGGTAGTTCGCACTGGTAGGTCTTTTTTAAACGTGCCTGATCAGAGTGGCATTTCCCTTTCGGTAGTTTGCACTGATAGGTCTTTTTAAAGTGAGAGCTTTGATCTGCCAGAGGGGCTTTTCCATTTCGGTAATTCGCACTGGAGATCAAAGTCTGCCGGTATGGGCTGCTGCACAGCTTTTTATACCAAACTTTGAACTCTAATTCGAATATTGGTTTAAATTGTCAACAAGGTTAATCATAACAGTTTATAGTTTAATTAGCAATAATTTATAACTGCGATTCAAGGTTAAGTTCAATCTTTCCACTGTATGATTTTATGTTAGTTGACAAACATCTAACGTTCATTACTAGAAACAAAAACATGGCCCGAATTATTGTTCAACACATTAAGTTAACGAGAATTTTTATTCACAACAAAGCTATCTTCGGAGTCCAACAAGACAACAGAGCGTAGGTACAAAAGTAGGCAAGTTGTTATCATCAATCAGAATGGTCCACGACCCTTCATACACAACCAATGTCGTCAACGGCGGAATATAAACGGCACACAACACATAATGTATGTGATTGAAGGTTTTACCAACTCATAATTCCTCTACAAAACCAATCGGTAATTCATAGGTCCTCGAAAGGAATGTAGCCCTTTACAGTTATGAGCACACCGCGCGCCGCGCCGGCGCCGGCGCCGCCTTCGCGATGTTTACCAGCAATTATTAAATTTCTGTTTGTTCGATATACCATGTGATTGTTAGGAACTACTTCTCCACTAGCAATTCCATCATTGATCCATGTGTCCGTGAAAACGATAACGTTGCAGTTGCAATTTAAAACTTCGTTGAAAAATCGTATGGTCTTCGTGTGGAGTCCACGACTATTTAGATAATAGACGGATGTATGTTCTATGGAATTCCTTGGCAGTCTCAGTTCTCTGTAAAAGTTTCAGTTGGTTACAAACACATCGGAAACTCTTCAAGCTGATCGCCTGCCATCCCATTGATAACAGGCCATTCCTCAATAGTTACCACAAGTCCATATTTATGGACAATGAAATATCGTCCTGGATGAGAATTTCACTGCATATATGTAAAACGAGCTCTGCTTTTTCAAGATAAGTATTCTTGTCAACGTTTAAAATCATTGCTTTATTATTAATGGTGTGCACATTTTAATTGTGAGCTTAATGTCATATATAAAGTTAGTCAGGTCTATTGGGTTCATATTCAGGTCCATTGGGTTCATATGTAGGACATACAATGATTAAGTTGATTCTCTCATCTGCGCATCGAAGTTTTTCAAGCATGATCTGGCAATGTTCTTTCCAGCAAGAGCAATCCCTTTTCCAATAAAGTTTTCAATATAGTCATTCTTGTTATAAAAGTGATTTTTTTTCACGTTGGCACTTAGCAATTAAAGCCAAAAGTACTGTAACATTTTATAAAAGAGAGACTTCGGGCTTATTGCCAAAAATCAGTATCTGAGACTTACACTTATAGGAACATACTCTTTTATTGAAACCGAGAGTTTCCCGAGGAACCATCCTGTTCACACAGGAGTCATGTGCTTGCTGGCGTATTAATGGTTGACTCAGTGGTCGGTCCTGATGGAATGACCGTTCGACATTTGCCTTGAAGATAAAGAGGTAATTATTAACTTTGTTCAGCTCATATATACAATTCATTATCTTTTGATAACGTTTCCATGATTATTAACATATTATTTCTTACAATATTTAGTTAAGCTAGGTCCGTCATTACACCCGTCACGCTTCAGGCTCGTCGCGCTCGTCAGCTTCGACTGGCGCACGTTTTTAGGCAACATTTGGGGACAGTAGACGGCGCGCGGCGGCACGGCGATTCAACTTTCCGTTTCTAGGTTATTACGTCAAATGTGCGACTTTTCAACATTTTGCTTCGATACACGATAAAACTGTCGAAAAAGTTCATTGTTCTTGATTAACGATTCTTGATAGTCTTGGGATCCTATTAAATTTCACAAGACGGGAAATAGTGAGTATTTTAGGGAGCGTGTATATTTTTAATCTAGGGGTCACTTTGTTTCGTTCTAGCGCCGAGAAAGTCGCGAATACTGAAAAAAACAGAGACAACAGTTCAAGAGAGAATTTATAGTAGAAAAAATTTCTAAATGCTTCTCTGTTTCGAACATGTCGGGAAAATGGGAATTTGAGGACAAGTGTAAAAACATCGATTTGAACTTTTCGCCGTTTCGAGTTTTGACACAACACGTCACCACATAATGTTTCATTACCGAAAAACCGAATAATCTGTAGCAACCAAACTTTCGTATAGATTATCCAGTAGGGTCACGAGTACATCATGCCAAAAGTCACATCGATACGATTGAAAATAGCGAATTGATAATTTTTTTGATTTTGATTTTGGAATCTACTTTAATCGTACGTGCCAGCCAACGCATAACTATGAAAAAAAAAACAGATTCGTAAACCCCGATATATCTGCTGTAAAAAAAGTTATGAAGTAATTTTCCGCATCAGATTGGAAAATATTTTGACACGATATTTAGGTTAAAATAATCGATCCACGCAAATTTTCGATGAATTTCAACTACAGATAACTTTTTTAGTTGATGTCGGATTTAAATGAGTTTTGAAGAATATTGCAGATAAATTAATGGCAAATCACTCACATGTTAAAAATTTACACAAATTACATTAAATAAAAACTCACTTAAAAAATACCGATAACAGTAAACAATAACAGAAACAATAACAAATAACTCAGTATCGAGTGTTCCTCCACGTGCTCGAATGATAGCCTCCATAGTAAGTTTCCGTATACAATGATCTTGATCAATTTGCTGCCATTCAATACTTCACTGTCAATTGGCTGGAGCAAGTATTCGAGACCGTACTTTCCTGCTCAAGACATGTTTGATCGGGTTTAAGTCGGGACTGCGGAAGGGCCAATTACCTTTTGGGATATCCACCTCATCTAAATATTCCTTAATCACTCTCGCAAAATGCGGTCGAGCATTATCATGCATTAGCCTGAAATCATCTTCCACAAATGGAGCAAAGGAAACAACATGTGGACGTCATGAATATATCAGCTATCCGCTGTCATTGCCCCCATCCATCGACTTTTACCAAGTCCGTTCTTCTGTTGAGCTGCACGCCACTCCACATTATAACGGAGCCTCCGCCATAGCTTACCCTAGGCGAAAAATAGATCTGCTTAAAACGTTCTCCTACTCTCCAATAGATTCTCTTCCGACCGTTCGGTGATTTTAAAGAAAACCTAGGTTCGTAGGTAAATAGGATATCCACTCATCAATGCCCTAATTTTGATATTCTCTAGCATATCTAAGGCGTTCAACCCTATGGTATCTTTGCAACCCGGGAGCGGTTACATGCCTTCTTGCATACAATCCAATGTCAGATAACCCACTTCTTATCGTTTTCTCGCTTACTTGCACCTGCCGTACGTTCTGCAATCTGTGTTTTACCTCCACATAAGTTACTCTTCTGTGACGTAAAATATTTAGTGCAATAAAGCCATCATCTCGTTTATTCGTACATCTCTTCCTACCACATTGAGTCCTTCTGCTGTATTCGGCATGCTGATTAGAACAATTACAGCCCTTTGTACTTTACTCTCCTTGTGATATTACTATTGCCACGTGATACTGCGATCGTTCATTTTGGATTAAAGCAATGGTTCTGGCAACATCAGTCGGAGACATATCCATTTTCAAAAGTAAGAAGACACCTCAGGAGCAACACACATTCATTCACAAAACACAGTTTGAAAGCTTTTGAAAGCCGCATATGACCTGTCAAAGTATGGGATGATTCAACAAAACTGTCATTATCATCCTCTATAGCAACCTTAGTTTTTCGTACAGAAAAATTATTGAAAATTCAATGTTTTTTTTAAATCCATACAAAAAAAGTAAAAATATCGAGGAGAACCAAAAAAAAATGTTAAGAATAGCTGTGGCTTGATAATTAAAAAGTAATTAAGTACAATTTGCTGTTTCGCCCCTCCACAAAGTACGTTAAACTTATGGTAAAAAATGTACTATTGTTTAATCCTGTACATTGTAAACGTACGTCTCTTTTTAGTACATTTTTAACATGTGAGCAATTCTCCAATAATTTATCTACAATGATCTTTTAATTTCATTTAAATCAGACATCGAATAAAAAAGTTATTTGCGATTGAAATTCATCAAAAATTTACGTGGATCCCTTATTTAGCCTGTGAGTGCATGTAGTTTTATAAAGTTAATTACATGAAACTTATTTGAACAGGAAAAAATTTTGACAATTTTTGGTGACTAGGTGCAGTGCATCTCGAAAAATTGGTCGGGATCAGAAAATGTAGAAATTTTTTGACGATTAATTGCAGTTTTTGTTGATTTATGGCATATTTCGAGCTAAAGTTTTAGCTTCAGCATATCGATGCGTATCATTTTTATGGTTTAAAATGATTGAACGATTTGAATCTAGGAAAATAGGCCCATATTGTAAAATTTTGACAACACACATACATTTCTGTTGTAATGGAATATAAGGTTATTAAAAATAAGTTTATTCCGCTCCACTAAATTCTATCTATTTATCAATGGTTTTCGATGTTCGGTATATTAATCGCCAGTGACATCTATCTGTGAATGGGTATATTTCGCACAATTGATTATTTAAGAAGAACATGTACGCTGGTTTATATCACAGTCACCTTTACCCCTAGCCGCGAAGTACAAACACCGGCAACGCTGCTAGGAGATATGTTAGTCAAGTGACCTCTGGCCAGTTGGTATGCAGTTTTAATGGAAATAGGTCGCTTGCCTTCGGTGTGGCCTAATTAAATTGCATTTTCACCGGGTTTTCGTTGATATTTTACAAAAACCTTTGGTGAAATGATTGCCCAGAACCTCTACGGAGTGTTAGTTACTATTTTTGGTGCCGATGATACGTAATATCAGTAAAAAAAGTGTTATCTTATTAGTCAAATTCATGTAATTTGATAATGGTTTAATCCAAATTTATAGAGAACGAAATTATTTCATCGTTTAGCGGTGATTTTACGTATTTTCATTTAAACTGAACAGTATTATTTGGAAAACTCTCGGAGCGGATTTTAAATATTCCTGTAAAGGTAGTAAATCGAATTTTTAGTAGAATTTATCTGAATTTTCCCTTGTAGTATTGGTTATAGTAGTTTTTCTTGTCAGGCTTTTTTCACTAATATTTCAGTTTATTTGTAACATCAAGAAAATAATTATTAGTACTTGCCCTGTTGCGTTTCAACAATCATGTAAGTATCGACATTAATTTACATATATGAGAGGTTTAAGTACACGTGTGTAAATTTACCTGGTTTATTTTTCTTTATCTTTTATCTAAGTTCCTATCTCAAGGTGATATAGTGATTGTCTTGTCTTTATCTTTAATTAATTGAGGCGTAATTACGCTCAATTATCGTGTATGTGCCAAGGGCCATATATCTATAAAAAGTAATAGAAATTACTTATTTGGAGTTATAATAAGACTCATCTATAGAGAGGTTGTACTTCTAGTTTTCTATTTACCATTAAATTCAAGTTATCTTTTACTTAAAGTTGACGAGAGCCACTGTTTGGGCAAGTTTCATAATTTTCTTTTGAATTTTAAATTTCAATCACAATTTCTTTTGAATTTCATGTCTTAAAGTAAAGAAAAGAAATATCTTGAGTAACACCATTTATGGTGTTGCTTAACCATAGTTATCTATAATTTTTGCTCAACTTAAATTTGTAATTTAAGTTCTGATAATACCTGCTGTAACCAGTAAATTTTCAAATTGTGAGTTAATACCTCCTATGTCCAACTGAGGTCCACAGGATATTTTCCTGAATAATTAGTTAATTAGCAGTATAAGTTGGTCTAAGACTTGTCTTTTTTTTATGTAACGACTTATCCGAGATGTCAACTACATGCCAACTGGTGTGAGTCGCCACTAGGATTACCAGTAAGACCTGGATAAGCCTATAGCGAGTGAGCTTAGGTACAGACGGAAGAGGTTCCAGTGGAGGTCCCAACCGATCGCATGGTTGCAGATAACTGAACGAAGTTAAGTATCTATCCGTCCAAGGAGAGATATTTGTAAAGACCAACTATCTGTAATAATTAATTTTTTTTAATCGTTCACATTAATTTTCATTCATATTACTAGTCAATTTACTCAAAAAGCTAAAACTTCATAAGTTATATTTACATCTGATTATATAAATTTAAATTTTTTTTAAACCTCCTCATTATACTCGTAAATTAGCTGTTAAATTAATATACATTGTGTTTAGAAATACTTTCTTTGATTTACTACAGGACTGGGTTCTATAAGACGCGAATTATTCTAATCTTCATAAATTCATAATTATTGATATCTAAATATTCATTTTCTGTTTGCATTGTCTCTAAGAACTCTGGCGCCCACAATTAAAAAATAATATAATTAACGAAAGAAATAATTCACACCCTTAAGTGACAATAATCTCATGCTTACTTAAATTAAACAAATTAACTATCCTTACCGAGCTTGTAAATTGTTATTAAGTGGTACACAATTAGTTACAAAGTGGCGCACAATTTAATTACACTGTCTATTTTGTGGAAGATTTCAAGGTAATTTTTTACTTCAAATATCGAAATCTATAGCATTTGTAGTACATGCATTAAAAATGTTTGTTCAAATTGCAATTATTCAGATTATTGCTCCCATTTTTCTATTTACCACAACGTAGATATTGCACCCCCTATTAGGTATTATTTTCTAATTTTTCTTTGCATATATCAAGACTTGATGGAGAAATGATATTTCATATTCTCTTCGAAGTTTTTACTTCTGTCGTGTGGACTTAAGCATACACCATTTTTTCCTCATGATGTTATAAATTGCAATAAAGTAGCTTACTTAATCAAAAATTGATAGATGACCATTATTTGCAACATGGAATCAACATCTAAGCTTTCAATTTCAGGTTTTCATTAGAGAGAGATTATTATCGTTGTACTATTAATGCTGAGACCATGGATTTGATCCCCAAGAGATGTCAAAACTTTTGATAAATAAAATATTTTTATAAAATTATTCTTAATTAGATATAGCTGGTAAATTAAAAATAAAATAATTAGTATCTAGTAATTCAACAGAAGCTTCACCCAAAAAAAAGTAGCTTACTTGACCGACCATTGACTGTTAACTTAATTTAGAAGATGATGCATCGTTCACTTTGCCGAAAAAATTGTTGCTACTGGGACCAAGTCATGCTTTTTTTAATGCCACTAATAATGTTAAAATTGTACATAGAGTATCTGACCAAAAACTGATACATTTCTACCTTCGATATATCCTAAAGTTAATCGAATATCGATTTATATGTAATTCCAATTAAGTTTGAAGTATGATACATAAAATCTGACCAAAATTATTTGCGCACTCGGTATAATTTTGATATACAATTTTATATAAGACGCACTATTACATCTAAGACGAGTGTTTTAGAAATAATACAGTTTCTCAAAGGCCTTTTACTTGAAGCATTTTTCTATAACTTTCATAATAGGATACCCAGTATATATTCTTGCACCTTACACACTCTAAGTAGACACATTATTTTATTATTCCTTTATGAATTCAAATTATTAAGAAAAAGGCAAAGTTATTCCATAAGAAATTTTGCACCTTGGAGTACCTGCGGGTTCCTACTCTTGGGTAATATATCCGGCTCCCAAATTAACAATTTTCTTTGTAATATCCTTATATTGGTTTTTTATGCCATTTTTACTGCTATATCAGATCATTTTTGTCACAAGATAGTTAGTTATTCAAGCTTCCATAAAAAAAACCGCGCCAAGGAACTAACACCCATTTCTTCCAGACTTTTTTCGCTGTCTTACCGAAGAAGGATTTACTCATCTTCTTGGAAAGTCACGTGAGTATAACCTGTTCCAAAAAAAGACAAGAACGCCACGCCCTCAAACTATCGCCCAATTACCTCGCTTCCAATAATCTCCAAAGTCATGGAACGCGTAGTCAATCAGCAGCTACTCAAGAACCCTGAGACCAACAGACTTATTGGCGATAACCAATACGGCTTTCGCAAAGAGGGATCGACAGGAGATATATTGGCCTTTGTCACACATATATGGAGTAGGGCAACTGAGAACAACTGGCTTGTCAGCTTCCTTAAGAACCAATCTCTGCCCGTTGCAGTTGATGGACACATCTCACACACATTCACAATTAACACGGGAGAGCCTCAAAGCGTAATACTTTCACTAACTCTGCTCCTCATATATATTAATGACCTGCTGACCGAAACCAATAATCCTGTTTACAGTTTTGCATATGACAGTAGCCTTGTCTCCCAATTTAGAGAGGAAAAACAGCTACTGAGACATATCACCGCAGTCAGGAGCAGATGACAGCAATTAATCAAGATCAGAAGAGGATTCAAACTTGAAGAGACAGAAATTTGAACCAGTTCAATGCAGCAGAGACCCGAGCGGCCACGTTTACGAAGAAAGCCAATACGGCAGGCCCTGACATCATTAAGACAGGATCGACCATTATTTCATCTTCGTCAAGCGGACTACTGGGCGTCTCGATCAACAGCAATATTGCCTGGCATGGCCACGTTGCTAACATCGCAATATTAGCTTCGCAGAAGCTTGCTACGCTATTTCGCAACAAGGTAATTAGTACGGTTTTTTTACAATATTGGACCTGTCAATTACTTTTGACCCTGCTGATCATACGCTTCTATTAATGGAGTTGGAGAGGTATGGAGTGAAGGCGTATGGTTTATACTGATTGCCTCCTAGTTGGAAAACAGGCGTCAGATTGTGTCAGTCAGTCATGATTGGCAAGAAAAATTTTCACGGTCCAATATAATCCAAAGAGGTGTCCCATAAGGTTGCATGCTCCTCTTTATGTGAATAGCTAGCCTGATTCGATTAGGCGTGCGCCTATCTCTCTGTATACTGATCACATATTAGTTATGTTGTCGGACTCTGTCTGATGTGGTGGGTCGGATGTCTACCTGGTGTAGGGGTTATTGTATGTGAGTTAATAATGATAAGACTAGACTGGTAAGTTTCATAAGATCAGCACGAACACTGGGTCTTTATACGTTAATTTCCGTCACAGATCTCTTCTTAATATTGACTCTATCAAGTTCTTGGGTATTTTTGTGAATTCTATCATTATCTGGGAACACTATAATCTCAATCTTCAATCTCAGACTTAGCAGCGCGTGTGATTTGATACATAGACTGCGTTATGTCATATTTTGCGGAGTGATTCTTTTACTTTGCACATGTTCTTCATATTTTCCGGTTGATATTTTCAGAGGTTAGAAAGGTATTGTGAGATGCATATTTCGTCTTCACCAATGAACATCCTTTAAAAAGTACTTAAAGCGATTAGATATTCTGACCACACCCTCACTTTACTTTGATCAACCCTAACGAGCAAGAAATAATGAGTTTGACAGACGAACAATGTGGCGCTATCACTGTCAGAAACCTGAAGCAAATAGAAGCAGGAAAATTCTATGAAAGCCAAGATATATCTATCCAGAACCCATAAAATATCTACGAAAAAGAAGCGCAGAAGTAAATTCAGAGAACATACCAGAAATATCGTAAGAAGCATGAAATAGCGGAAAATTATTAAACTGAGGAGAAATAGAATAAATGTATTAACTTAGTATGTAAAACAGGCACTAAACTTCGCGTTGCAATTTGTTAACACACTAATTAATACGGGGTTAAGGCAATTACTTGTAGAGGGAGGCCACAGAGAATATATAGTGGCCGGCCGCCGTCTGTAAACTAAGACAACATTGCATTTGTCTCCGTAGTTAGGGCAATTAATATTTAGAAGCTTATCATGATAGCTATTAAAGCTGCCACTGTATATTCCCCGCATACTAAATATTCTATACATGGCGGGTATTTAATTTTACACAAAAAGCATAGATTGATTACTACTTTGGCTTGAAACTATAGAGTCATCCTGGGTTTATGTCAACTTAAAATTTAGTGTGGAAACTACTTTATTTTAAATTCAGGAATGCACATCATAAACTATGGCAACATTTATAGCAACAGGTTTTTAAACTTGATATGAAGCTCGACGCGCACCGGGTCATTCTTAAAGCTATCAATAACAAAACAAACTGGCCAGTGGAACGATATTTACATGAGAAAGCACATTAAAGAATAAGGTATAAGGCAAGTATGTATTCGCAAACTATTTAAACTAAAATTGTGTTATAATTATTTAATTATCGATGTGTGGCCAACATCCATGTTTTGGATGCGATGATGAATGTTTTAACCGTTGATACCATCAGTTTTAAACCCCGATAAATCATCGATGTTGAAAAACCCCATTTATGTTTATTTACAGTTTTAATTGAAATGTCACAAGCAATGTACTGAAAGTACTTTTGACCTAGTTTGTTAATTAAAATTTGGTAACATCGCCTATATTTTTAATAATAATATATAATTCATTATTTAACTAAAATGAAAAAGCAAAATAATTCGCTTAAATATTTTAATTATGGCGCGATCAACAGAAAAATAATAAAACTTCACCATCTCTGGTCTGGTCTATAATATGTTAGCAGAAAGGATGGAATCGTTTATGAATGAACTATTCACTTTTGACGTCGATTATGGGAAATTATCTTGTATGCATATGGATGCAGGCCAGGCGTTGATAGAAAATAAGTTACCTAATTTATTTCGGCAGCAGACTTATGTGGCAATGCTCTGCTTCGCAGAACGAAACCAACAGCATATTCACCATCCTTTTAGAAAATATGAAAACGGCTGCCGCCAAATCCCCTAAGTAAATATATGTGCAACATTATATTACCGGCGTCAATTTGAAATTTTTACTGCCACAAAAATGGTGTGGGATGTGCGAATGGCGTCACTTTTATGTATTTTCATCGACTTCTATTCCTCGATTTTTATACCATTCCAATATAGGTTCGTCGAACAGCTTATATTCATGAGACAACTCTATTTACTGGTTTCTTCATGGTGATTTTGCTGTAAATTGAAGCCTTTACCTTAAATCGGCATTTCGCGGGCATAATAAGCGACGTTTGAAATATTCCTACAGACATGTCCCACTCTACTGATTATTTTTACTGCGGATCCTAATATGTTCAAACCAATCCTGCTACTATTGATTAGTTAAGACAATGACTCCCTAATGGTTCAAATATA
>MU186159.1:79875-96214 GCA_016904865.1 Pissodes strobi | reverse complement strand
GGAGTTAGGTAGATTTTAATTTTAGTTTTAATCATCTCCTGATGATGCTAACATGGTTAGCGAAACGCGCGTCGAGTGCAAATATTCTGTTTCGGTATTGTGGATAAAACTCTGTTTTAGTGCATGTTGCAGAAGGTTCCAAACCCCAACGTAGTTGTAATTTATACTCTAATAATTATCTAGTTAGCTAATGTATATCTTAAGAAAAGTATAAAGTGTATGATTTTGTTGATGAAGTGAATAAAATATACATAACTTGTATTATCGTGTTTTAATATTTAGACTAACATTAAAAAAAAAAGGTGCATTCTTAAGACCACACCACAAAGGTGAAACCTTTGACAAGAGGAGACTAATATTATGAAAGAATGGTTTTTCAGGGAAGTCAGAAAAGTCACTAAATCGAAATTTACCATCACATCGGTTCGGTTTTTTGATATGTTCTTTTTGATTTTTGTACATCCTTTGTTTAATACTTTAACTCCCACGTATATCAAGCTGATACACAAAAAGTGCTTCACCTCAAACTGCAAGTATAAGTATCATACACACCCAATATTCAAATTCAACGCGCTGTGCTCACCGTATGAACATATTTTTGAACATGAACTTATATGGGGAGTCTTGTAATCTTGGGCTGTTGTAAATTATTGGCAACATGGCTATAATAAAATTCACATAAATTGTAAGAGTACGATAAAAGAGGTTACTGTGTTGTAAGCTATAGGTTTTTTTCAGAGAAGTATGGTATGGCTTATGCAAAAAAAAAACTCAACGCAGTGTTCCACAAGATGTGCAGGCCTCCCTGACAAAAAGTTTATCTGCATAAATTGTTTTCTTTATTACGCAATATTTCCTTAAAACAATAACTATAATTTACAGTGTAAATTTAAAAGTTTTCTCTATGTAATAAATATGTTTTATGGCAGTCACACACACACACTAAAGGAAGATCCTATGGCGCTCGACGTGCAGTGTGTGTGCGAAGATGTTGATTGACACGGTTCTTGAATAGTTGTAAGTTGTAATTAGCGGGAAACAGATTCGGTCGTCCCAAGTTTGAACTTTCTCCAGGTCTTGATTAATTGCTGTAATCTGCTCCTGTCTGTGGTCTGTAATCTGCTCAGTCGCTGGTAAGGGTTTTTCTGATCTAAAGTGGGCGACAATGGTACTCTCATCTGCAAAACTGTAAACAGGATTATTCGCTTCGATCAGCAAGTCATGAATATAGATAAGGAACAGAGTTGGTGAAAGTACTGCGCCCTGAGGCACGCCCGCGTTGATGGTGAATGTGTCTGAGGTGTGTCCATCAACTGCAACTGGCAAGCCAGCTGGACAGAGAGGCTGGCAGTCCGAAGGACGGCAGTTGCAGTTGGTTGTGCAGTCTGTCATGCCAAACTCTGTCGAATGCCTTTGAATTATCCAACGCAATCGCTCAAGGCTCTCCGTAGTTCTCAATTGCCCTACTCCATATATGAGTGACATATGCCAATATATCTCCTGTCCATCTCGCTTTGCGAATACCGTATAGATTATCGCTGATTATTCTGCGGTTCTCGAGGTACTTAAGTAGTTGCTGATTGACTACATATTCCATGACTTTGGAGATTATTGAAAGCAAGGCAATTGAGCGATAGTTAAAGGGCGTGGTTTTCTTGCCTTTTTGTTGGAACAAATTGCACTCGAGTGACTTTCCATGAGGATGGGTAAATCTATTTTCCCTAAGACAGAGAAAAAAAGCCCGAAAAAAACTGGTGTTAGTTCGTCGGAGCAGTTCTTTAGCACGATGGCAGGTATTCCGTCCGGTCCTGATGCCTTTTGCGTATCTAGTTCTTTAAGGATTTTGCGAATATCACCATGATGAAACTTGACTTTGCCATGGTAGTGTTGATGTTCGATATAGCGGGGAGAGTCTTGCCTTGGGGGACGCCTAAGGTAGTTTGCGATGAAAACATTTTGGCTAGCATGTTTGCTTTTTGCTTGGCTGTAGTCGTCGTGATGCCACGTTCGTCTGTCAAAGATGGGAGAGATGTTTTTGTAAAATTGTTACTTTGCTATCGACCAGAAATTCCTAGAACCATTGGGGCATTGCAAACGTTTATTCCTGATCCTTTGAGTGTGTTTGTCCTTAGTTTCGTCGATCACACGTTTGCATTCGTTTCTCGCTTTGACAAAATAATTGGGATTTTCAGCGGTCTGATTTTGCTGCCAGTATTTCTATGCTTGCTGTTTCCTACCTACAGCTCTTTCGCTTCTTCTGCCGAACCAAGGCTTTCCTTTTTATGGTAACTTGATGGAATTTGGAATGTATGCTTCCATTCCTGATGGGTCCATTTCACAAAAATGGCATCTGGGGGTAAAAGTGTTAATGCACTAATTCCATCAAAGCGTGGTTCCCACGTCTGTCTTTAATTTGTTAAATGTTTCAATTATGTGAACCTTTCTTATAATCTAAAGTGTTTTTTAAATTTTGATGTGACTGTTGTCGTTTTGATGTAGTTTGTGCCTCTTGTGGATATGTTCTTTTGTTCCAACTGACAAGTAACACTGATGATGGCTAAGGCCGAAAGCGCTCTGTTACGCTGATTAGACGTCCTTTTGGATTAAATTTATGCATGGAATACAAAAGTTTTTTATTTAGTACATTTCGAACATGCACATAGCCTTCACTCTTCATTTATTAATGCACTAAAGTTTCTTTGCTACAGGTTATTCGGTTTTCCAGTAATAAAATATTATGTGTCGACTTGTGATATCAAAACTCGAAATGTCGAAAAGTTTAATTCAGCTAGTTCACACTCATTTATAAAGTATTCTTCTATATGGTTTTCGGCGTCAATAAAGCTTCTGAAACCTTTTTTGTAATCTACAAATCGATGTTTTTACATTTTCTTTCAAATGTTCACTTTGCGGACAGTATTGAAAAGAGAAGCATTACGATAGTTTTTTCCAGAAATTGCCTATCCAACTTTCGTCTCGACTTTTTGATCCTTACAGCTTTTTCGACGCTATAACGATCCAAAGTGACGTCTTTTTCAAAAGTATACACGCCCAAAAAATATTCACCATTTTTCAAAAAGCAACATTTTGAAAAATGGTACATTTAACGTCATAACTTGGAATAGAAAACTCGGTTCGCTAAAATCAATTGATAGTCAGTTGCCCCCTAGTGTTGCCTAAAACTCCACTCTTACCGTTTTGGAGAAAAATGTTCAATATCTAAAAATTACTCGAATGAGCGTTAAATAGCCGAACAGCTTTGAGCGTTACATTGTAATGATGATTTATTGTCAAAAAATTTTCCAATTTGTAGACAAAGCTATAGTACAAAATATACAAAACATATAAAAACACAAATAGAAATATACAATAAAAAGAAAAACCTAACTATACAAAACTTTATACAATTGTGCAAATTGTACGAGGTAAGAATATTATTTAAAATGTTAAATATCAAGAGCTAGAGAACAAAACATACAAAACATATAAAAAAAACATATAAAAACACAAATAGAAATATACAATAAAAAGAAAAAGAAAAACCTAACTATACAAAACTATACAATTACAAGTTGTACGTGGTCAAAATATGTAAAATATTAAATATCAAAATATTTAACATCAAATCCTAAACACTAAACACCAAGCATTAAACCAGTGTCTAAGATGCTCAAAATTTAGTATTAATAATAAAAAAAGTCGTTGACTGCGTATAAGGCTCTCTCCAGTAAGTATAATCTCAAAGCTCTGCGAAATGCGGGAAAAGATGTTATTGACTTCAGTTCAAATGGTAGATTATTGTGCATTTTTTTTGCATTGTACAATATAGAGCTTTTAACTAACTCTGAGCGTGGGGTTCGCAGATAAAGATCATGCTCCGTATTCCTAAGTGGATAGTTGTGACATGGTCTATCTGGAACCGATTCAAATATGAATAGGGAAGGAAGAGTTAATATTTTAAATCTTTTAAAGAAAACCTGGCAGTGAGTTCTACTGTTTAGTTCCAGTGAATATCGAACAGCTCTCTTTTGTAGTTTGATAATACGCTCAAATTGAGTCGCACAACACGTACCCCAGAATGGAAGGGCGTATCGGAGGTGCGACTCAAAAAGGGCATAATAGACTGTTCTAGCAGTTGACACGTTCCCTGGAAACAGTTCTTAACGCAAAACAGGCAGAACTTAATTTTTTTGATAAGACATCGATGTGCAAGTCCCACTTCAAATGGCTGTCCACAACAAGCCCCAAAAATTTCACAGATTCAACGACGTCGATAGTGGTGTTATTAAGTACAAAAGATTGCAACGTACTTTTATATGACAAAACTTTAGTTTTAGAAACGTTCAGGCACAGGAGATTAGAATCACACCATGATTTAATGGTGATTAAGTCACAATATACAGTTCTATGAAGCGCCGTAATATCCGGATTGCTCCAAGTGAAACTAGTATCGTCCGCAAAGAAACAAACTTTACCGCTAATGTCCAGACAAGCAATGTCGTTGATAAACGGCAGAAACAAAATGGGGCCTAGTACTGAACCCTGGGGTACTCCACAATCTATTGGCCTGCAAGAAGACATCGACGTATCAACCCTCACAAGCTGACTTCTGTTGTTAAGATACGACTTAAACCATTCGAGAGGCACTCCTCTGAATCCGCAGTACTGCAATTTGTTAATTAAGATATTATGATTTACACAATCGAAAGCTTTAGAGAAATCACAGTAAATGGTTGCTGTAGAGTGATGGTTGTTCAGGTTGGAGTACACATAATTAAAGAGGGAAAACATAGCATCATTTGTGCATTTGTTACTTAAAAATCCAAATTGATGGGTAGTAAGTATTTTATATTTAGAGAGAAAAGATAGAAGCCTTTTTTTAAATAATCTTTCAATAATCTTTGATAATGTGGGAAGTAGCGCAATTAGGCGATAGTTCGAAGCTTGGTCTTTATCTCCTCCTTTATGCAAAGGAATAATTATTGCCGTCTTAAGACAGTTTGGAAAAACCCCATTTTGGAATGACTTGTTAATTAAAACAGTAAGATGGTTTAATGTGTATTCCGGCAGGTTTTTCAGAGTAAGCTCATAAGTCCCAGATGAGGATTTGTTTTTAATGTCTTTAATTGTGCTGCGAAGCTCAGCAAATGCTACAGGCGTAAAGAAGAAACTGTGTAAATTCACATTAGCATTAGAGAGATATGAAAGTGGATCATGAGAAGGAGTTATGGTGTTCATTAAATCTTTAGCCACATTTACAAAGTAATTGTTTAGGTTCTCAGGTGAATTAGCGATATTGCCAGACGAAGAAGTCTTATTCCTTAAGTCATTCACAATAGACCATGATTCTTTAGCAACGTTACCGGATTTAGCCAGCCTCTCATTATAATAAATGTCCTTGGCAGCTTTTATAGTTTTATGATAGACTTTCCTGTAAAGTTTCACGTAATCATGGAAGAAGACGCTGTCCGAGTATTTTTTTAAGGGAGATAATAAACGCATGTTCATTGCAGATGTGCGTAAGCCTATAGTTGACAAGGGGTTATGTTTTTTTAATTTTGATAGGCCTAAGCGGAAAGGATTCGAACGCCAGAGTAGATAATGTTTTTATAAATCTAGAAAATTCGATATTGATATCATCAGAGAGGACAACACAGTCAATTGTTAGACATAGGTGCTTGAAATTTAGGAAATTTTTGTCCGAAAATATACGGTATAATTTGCGTGAAGCAATTTTGCACTTGGATTTTACCGAAAATTCTGTTAATACTGCCTTATGATCAGAGAAACCCGAGTTAAGAACAGCACAGTCAACGAATTCTGGATCAAAAGATGACACGACATAGTCTATAGTACTAGAACTAGTTTTAGTTATTCTAGTTGGTGAGCATGCATGATTATACCAAAAGAATCGAAAATGGACCGAAGGGATTCTTGCGCAGAACACACACTGGAAAAGTCAACATTAAGGTCGCCATACAAAATTAATTTATTTCTTAAAGGCAGGGATTCAAGCCAGCTCAGTAATCTTTGACTGAATATATGCATGTCAGCATCAGGTGTTCTGTAAATAGAAACAAGATACAGGTCGTACGCGTTATGATAGACGATAGAAAATTCAAATACTTTCTCGCACAATAAATTATCGAACTTGGTTACTGTCGAAAAGTCGTTGTTAGTAGACATTATCATAGTACCTCCGTGAGATAAATTACTTCTATTAAATCTAGTTACTGTAGTATAATTTTTGATAAACACAGGTTCATTAACATTTAACCAATGTTCAGTTATGGCAATGATTTCTGAAAAATTAAGCTCTTCTAGTAATAGAAATAATTCATCTGTTTTGTGTCTTAAGGACTGAATATTAATAAGAAAAACACTAAGCTTGCCATCATCCAATTTTTCAGAGGGTGCTTGATCCTCTGTTCGCGTCATTCTATCTAAAAATTCTTCCGTCTAATCGGAGAGCCAGTAGCAAAATAATTGCCATGAATTTCCCTAACCTTCTGAAGGTGTTGAAGTCTCTCCGATGAAAAGAACGACCTGAAGGCAGATATATTCGTATCAATCTCAGCCGAACCAATACCGTAGGCGTCGTGGAAGCGATAATATAACTTACGCAAGGAGTTCACGTCACCAGGAAGTCCCTCCGAAGCTAGAGCTAATTTGATGCTGGTGTTGGTGTGCCCTTCAAAACACATACTGGAGGGTTGGTCATGGAGATAGGCAAGGAACAGCCGAAGAGCCTTTAATATGGAGGGGTCTCTCAGCCTAGCCAGCAAATAACGTCCATTAGACGCATCTGAATCTCGCGACAGCCGCACTATAGGTGGAGTCATCGGTTCCAGATCCAGCCCACTATTCCTCTTCGCACTTTTCTCCACAACAACCTCCAAATTCTCCAGCGCAAGAGACTTAATGGCAGCCAAAGCTTTCCTGTCAGAGCCAACCCCAACAGACCTCACCCCTCCAAGTATATGTACAGATGATGAATCAGAACGTGGTGGTAGGCTTCGGCCGTCCAAAGTGCCTGGTACAAAAGGTTGATAGCCAGTGGACAAAGTACTAGCTGCAGCTAGGGTGTTAAGGATGAATTGGCAGTGACTATTTCAGTACCCGGCGGCCACATACTTATGTCCTTTAGCTGCTTTAGGTGGCATTTTTTCTGTACACCAACCTTGAAATCGGAGTGAGAACAGTCCTTATTCTTCAGCATTGGAAAGCATCGGATAAAGTCAGTAGTTCCAAGTTTTTCTTTGACATAGTGTGCAAGCTGGTTTGCTGTATAAGGTGGTGGGATCTTGGACACTACCACATAATGCCAGTCTTATTTTATGGGGGATATGTGATGTGTGGGAGCAATGACTTTAGCAGAAGTAATAACCACTGTGTCGTGGTTATCTGCATGGTTGGTCTGAGTCGAAATCGATTTTTTAATTATTGGTGGGTTACTCTTAATAGTTGGTTTCTCTTTGGCAGCCAACTTTTCTATCGTCAGTGCCATTTGATTTACACTTTTTCGCATATCGCCCATTTCCTTCAATAACTCTTTCTTTGATGAGTCGTGAATCTGAACTTTAACAGACTGATCATGATTGTCCATACAAATAGATGACAGATTGAAAATATCTTGTTTCATTTCCTTGATCGAATGGAATAAAGTTTCTTGTCTATTATCAGAGAATCTGGTATGAAGGCTATGAATGTCATCTATTTTTTTGTATAAAATTTTCCATTTGGAGTCATGGTTACTCAAGATGTCGTAAATTTCAGAAATGATTGGAAGGAGATCATTGTTCTTCGTTAGACAGGTTCCCAGAGCTTCGACATTCTCCAGAGAGATCTGCGATCCTTGTAGCTGTGACACCTTATCGTGAAAATATCTTAACGTAGGAGAGTCACAAACACTGCAGAAAAATCTAATATTGTGGTACTTTTGTTGATAGAGCACCTTTGTTGTTGCCTTATCAAGCCCAGTACAGGTCATACAAAAATTCCGGCGACACTCCCCACTACAGCAAAGTTTATATTTATCCTTATCTGCGACGATTTTCTGGCAGGAATCACACTTAAACTCAGCCATTTCGATATTAGTGTTTGTTGATTTAAGATAAAAGTCAATGGCAGCTGAACAAAGTCAAGGTCGTCCAAACAGGAACCAATAACAAAACAGAAACTATAAATTAATCAGGAAATACACGCACACAGAAGCGAAGACACGCCGCGCGCCATACGGTTGAAGTACAATAATTTTAAATAAAGGTAAAGGTCAAGTAGCAGCTAAACAAGGTCAGTTTTAGTCAAACAGGAAAGCGCAAACTAGCACGTCGACACGATATCGGAACAAAACAGAATATCAAAACAAATCAAAACAAAACAAACAATTAATACCGGCAGCCCCAACGAAAAGCGGAAACACGACCGTTCTGTATGACTGCTGTTTCGATAGCTTTAAGCTATTATATGCCTAGCCTGATAAGCTTATTCACTACCCAGGAAAAGGTGTGTTGAACGCCCCAAACTTTGGTAGAGCGCTCCTTTTGCTTGCGAGAGGTACCGGATCGGTACCCGAAACAAGATATTTGTTAAAATTCTATTTACTTTTTATTATTGTTTTGCTGAAATTGTGCTCTTAACTCTTAAACATTTCGTGGACCTGACAGAATTAAATGAAAAGCTCATTTTTTTCTAGAAATAAGGTAACCAATCTTTTTTGAAATAACTTCCAACCACATAAGGTTGGGTTCAAACCCTGAGAGCTATTTAATGTGAAAAGTGTTTTTCCCACCGCCTACATACGACTCAGGAATTTTTATTTAAAAGACACTTAGCACACTTGCACGTTAGGAAACTCCCCGCAAGCGGGTCGTTTCCTAATTTCGTGCTCGTGCAATAAAATATGGTCTTTTAAAACTAGTATCTTAATTTACTATTCTAATTTGTAGGGATCAAATAAAATAAAGGTAAGTTACCGCTATGTTTTCCATACCCATCGGGCCATCACCAATGGTATTTTAAAAAAGCAAACAATTATGTCTAAAACACTGATATTACGCACACACATCAAATAGATTAAGATTAATTTAAGCAAAAAGGCCAAATTTAAAGAGGCACATTAAAATATTGTACTATATTATATCATTACATACTGAGTGTGCCAGTTAAAATAAGCAAGTTAACCACTTTAAAAGTCACCAATTGTGTACGAATTATTTACAACTCGGTTTTCTTCCTTTAATTTAAAACATATTTTGTTTTATCTTTGAGCTTTTCATTTAATATTGTATTTCATAATGTGTATATAAGTATTTTAGGCACAATAATTGTTTTTTTTTTAAATTTCATGCAATATTACAAATTCAAAAATATTTCAAAACCCATTGGTGGTGGGTATAGGAAACATAACGGTAACTTACCTTTGTTTGATCCCTAAACTTCAGAAATTAAGTAAAATGTGGGATGATCCACTTAAAAAATTGTATCTTTGATAGGTATCTTTTTTCGGTGACTCCATGTATAATTACCAACTATTTTAAATCGTACTGCCAATAAACCTGCATATATCTATAGAAAGAAAACTATTTTGTCGCAGAGAGGCCGAAGCGTATGTGGTGAGCTATTATTCTGAACATTAGATAGAACAGTTTTGTTATCATATTATTTATTATTGTATGTAGTTTATAAATTCTAAATAAGGGATTTTATTCATGCTAAGTTCAGTATTATATTTTGTAAATATTTTCTAACAAAATTGTATTTAATCTTGGCTATGACTATTTTGATCGGTGCTGTGTAATCGTGGAAAAAGTATAGTATCCTACTCGCATGTAAAGACTATTACTCACTCGGATGAATTAAGGCCCTCACTTTTGGCTCGTGACGCATCCCCATGAGTAGTAGCTATCATTACATGCTTGTTGAATAATATACTAGTAACGATGTATTTTACTTCTAATTTAGAAAAAAAAATCTCAAATTTGAGTCTCTTCCCCTGAATATTTAATTCGTAATAATATTACATAAAAACGAAAGCTTATTGCCTCACTTGTCATCAGTCGTCTCACAAATAACGCAAGTAAAGTCAAGTTCAATATGAAGTTAATTAAAGCCCGACAAAGTACATCCCACAAGCGTGTTCAGATCAGCTTTCCGTACAAACTTTTTCTTCAAATTCATTATAAATTTCCAAGCTGGAAAACTTCGTCAATTCCACAAGTTTTTGTGGCGTAAATAAAACATAAATAAGCGATTCTAAAAAGCTGATTCAGTCAGCGCTTTTCAAAGGAAATGGGCTTTAATTACATTATTCATATGTTGCATGGATTATGACTTGGAACTTTTAGCCTTTGAACGTACTTGTTGCGGTCTGATGCCTGTTGAAATTCCGGTTGTTTAGAACATGGTAGATAAGTGTAAATTCATAATTTATTTCATAAATGTGTTCTAAAGAGCAACTAAAACTTCTATGAAGAAATTATAGACCGAAATAAAGGAGATAGTGGAGCTATGTGGAGACGAATAAACGAGGTTTTAGGTCAAAATAAAAAAGTGAAATCAAAGAGGTGTATTTAAATGAGAAGAAAGAAACAGAAAAAGAACAAATAGCAGAGAGTTTCGAAATATTTTTTATTAAGAGTATAAAGGACATTGTGAATGAATCAACAAATTCGGTGAAAATAGCTTCTGTAGACGACGACCAGATAAGGAACATTACCCTGTTTAGTACATTCTCACCAGTAACACTCAAGGATGTACAGGACATACTCAAAGGCATAAAGAAATAATATTCAATTGACGGTATTTCAAGATCTATTTTGAGAAAAAGGGTCTCTTCATTGCAAGATAAATGTGTAAGGCAATAAGTAAATCATTTGAAGAATGTCAAATTCCAACAAAGTGGAAAGAATCGGTGGTGGTTTCAGTGCAAAAAGTGATAAACACAAAAAAAATGTGAAGCATATAGACCAGTAAACATGATGTTTCTTTATGAAAAGACCCTAGAACTACGTGTAAAAATAGATTGTATAGGTAGATAGTGATATTATGACAAACTTGTTTGCTGATGACACTGTACTGTCTGTTGTTGCGGATGATATAGAACAAGCTAGAGTTAAAATGCAAAATGCAGTGAAAAAATTATAAAATTAGATGGGATATAATGGATTATTTGTGAAGGAAAAAAGATCAAAGCAATGCTATTTTGTACTGAACTGAATGCTGTTGAACCAGAGTTAAAAATGTTAAGAGATAAATTAGAATTTGTACCTGAAATTAAGTATCTGGGAATTATTATTGATAAGGAGTTCAAGTTTAATAAACACGTAAACTATATCTGTGATAAAGTAAGTAAAAAATTTAATTATTTTAGAAGAATAAGTCAGAATTTGTCATATATTTCGAGGATTACAGCGTATAAAACAATTTTAATGTTAATGAAACTAGTAAATCAAACCTCCTTAAACTTCAGAATAGAACTATGAGGGCAATTTTGAGGGTAAATAGGTATAACAGTATTAATGCGATGTTAGAGGCATTGAGTTTTTTGACTTTAAATCAAAGACTAGTTTACCAAAATTTAATATTTATTTTTAAAATGTTACACAAATATGGTACCTAAATATTTAACTGATAGAATAATATTTGTAAATGAATTTCACAGTTATAATACGAGAAATTCCAGTAATATATTTCTGCCTAGATTTAATAAGGCACCGACTCAAAAATCGTTATTTTATCAGAGATTGTTAATTTGTAATTCGCTGCACTGTATATTCCAGATAATCAGAACTTAAATGAATTTAAGAGAAGTACATGTACTTTTGTTAAAGAAAGGTAACCATAGGGTGTTTTGGTGATATTGTTAATTAATGAAGAGTTTAATTTTATTTAGTATTACAATTTGTACACTGTATAGCTTTTTTGCTGATAAATGTTTTGTTTCTTTTGTTTGATAAATATTTTTAAATGGCCTTGGCTTATCCTAGAAACCCTTGTCCCTTGTACCTTTGAGATCAATTTTATCATATACCTACAGAATATCATTGGTTTGAAGACCTTTAAACTGTGACATTCCGTTAATTAAAAATGATAGATGATAAACCATCTGCTTACTTTTTAAAAGCGTTTAAGAAGTTAAACGAATGTGACAGGCCATAATTGATTAAAATATTTTAGATTAATATTAAAGAGTTTTTAAATTGGACATTTTACTAACTACAAAAGAAAAAACAAATTCTATTTCTGTGCTGTAATATTACGACAGTTTAGTTGAATTTAATATATTTCAAAAATTATATAGATCCTGTATGTATAAGATACCAAAAACGAAATGAACATATTTTTTTTAAGCAGAAATCTTAAAGTTGCAATTAAAATTCCCTATTTTTTTAAAACTTTTTCATCAGGCGTGCGAAAGCTCTTAAGTAGAGGTAGATTTTGTCTTCACAAAATACCTCTTGAAGGCATGAATTAGCAAATCATTATTTTTACTTTAAAAAAGATTTATGTTTCCTTGCATTCGTGTAGGAAACAATATGTTTTTTTGAAACATGGAAATAATCGTTCAATTTACATAAGCAAAGTACATAAAAAACTCACTAAAGATAATGGCTCAAAACATGTTAACCACTCCACTTATTATTCCCATACATGGATTGTATCAATAGTTATAAAATCGATTTATCAAAGCAGGAAGTAATGTCTGTCGATCGTTACGAAATGTAAACCAATGACGAGTCATTTTCTTGCTTACAGGATGAGCTCAAAACGCTGAAACACTTAAATTGACTTAAATTGCTTATTCATTTTGCTGTCATATTTTTGTCACCCTCCCTGTAACCTTAACCTTTAACTACCTCAACTTTTTCTTTCAATTCGCAATCTGTATTACGTGGGGGTTCTGTGAAAATGTTTTCAATAACTAAACCCCATCCCATGGTACCAACGAAAAGGGGTTTGGTCATTTAATTTCGATAAAAGATGCCGAAATATTTTTTTTCAAAGCAAAATGCACACTTTTTACTAACCATTGAACGTACTTTGTTACTAGCTAACAGAAGTAGAAAAATTACACTCACCGGATTCAACTTAAGATAACAAATGCTGAAAATGATATCCACCTTTCAGTTGACCTATATCAAGTCTGTGGTAATATTATTTATCTCCAGCCTTATTCTCTCCATTAGGTCCTCAATGATTTTGTCTTATTCAATACACTTTCTCCTTCAAATATTCCATAGCAAGAAATCCAGTGTTGCAACCATATTTTTTCATGGGAAATATCTGAATCATCCACGTTAGGAAAAATAACTGCTAATGAAAGTACTGAATTAAATGAGGGGAAAATTAAGCAACGCTCAGCAGTTAGATCTTCGTTAAGAAAATTCTGTTAATAATGATTATGGTTGCCCACCCAATGATTTTCTGGGCTGTTGTAATGTCCTTCACATATCCAATCTGGATGATTTTGATCAGGTCGCTATCGATAATTATGTTTATTAACCATTTCCTTGAGAGAAAATATAGCCTCACCGTAAGGTTAAGACGAGCACATATGCAAAGCGTAGGTGAACGTTTTAAATTTGGACAGCTGGTGAGCTGACGGTTAATAGAAGTTACGGTTAATCAAATAAAGATTTTTGAAGTCATATTGTATTATTTTTAACTTAAGCCATACAAAAATATTTTCTACAATTTAATAAGGTATTATTTTTAAAATGTAGTGGTCAATTAAAAATTTGTATGATAATTAATAAAATATTTTTTCTACTCAGTTCGCGAAGTAGTACTTTCCCGCACGCTTTGCGGGAAAGTGTGCGGGAAAGTAAAATTCTCTAAAATCACCAGAGACAAGAACATGGTCATATACCTTTAGAAACTTTACACTTTTGGACTCTTTATGCAATATAAGAAACCGTTTTAAGTCATAATTATACTCTTTTCCCTAAAAACTTCCGTAATTCGCGATATTGTAACTTAAACCAAAAACCATATATTTTGAAATCCTCGGTATAGTAGTAAAAAATTATGTCAAGCAGCAATACTTATAATTGTCAGATTGACAGATTTTAAACAAATCTAGGTGTAAAACGAAGTATCCCAAAAAACTGGCTCTTTTCTCTCAAAGCTTCCGTAATTCGCGATATTACAACTTAAACCAGAAACCATATCTTTTTAAGTCATGTCAGGTCAACAATAATATTCATGTAAAGCAACAGTAGGTATAATTGACAGATACTTTTTCTTTTATTTAAATATGGGTCATTATTATTCTGTGCTTGTTTGGACTGCGCTCGTAGAAAAAATATTGTTCCTAACACATGCGCAAAGTGACTTTTCCGCACTCGACTGATTGACCGAACTCCGCTTCGCGTCGTTCGGTCAACATCAGTCGCGTACGGAAAAGTATCACTTTGCGCACTTGTTAGGAAAATAACTATTTGCTCGGATTTTTGGGAACACCTTATTTATGATTATTTTACCGTAATGAAATGAACAAACCTCTACTTTGTTGGAACCATCGGATTTAGGCTTCGAAGACCTCTTCCTAAACTTCCTAATTTGCAATTAGAAGAAAGATGGGTAACTAGAGGTTAAGGGGTTGCAGGCAGGTTGACGGAGTAATTACAGAAAGATGAACAATAATAATTAATTCAAATGATTTATTGAAGTGGGTTGAAAATATGACTGAAGTGATTTTGTATTTAACTGAAATAATCTGCTGGGAAATTCGGTGATACTTCTGCGATATTGTAGCGTATTGTGTTTGCGTGAAAGAACATTTCCAGAGGTGCTAAAGCGTGTTTTAATTTATTTAATCCAAAAAAAAGGTGATACTGACTCTGTGAATAATTATAGACCTATATTCCAGTTACCCATTGTCTCCAAAATACTTGAGAAGGCTATGGCCGCTCAGATATGTATTTTTTGAGTCGCATGTTCTTTTCTCCGAATATCACTTTGGCTTTGGACGGAACGAAAGCACAAAAAAGACATCCTGGACCTCGTAGTTGGTATCCTGGATGGCTTTGAAAATCAAATGTATTCCCCAGCTTTCTTTTCTGACCTAAGCAAAGTATTTGATTGTGTGTCGCATGACATACTGCTTCAAAAACTTAAATATTACAACTTCGGTGAGGGTAGCATTGAGATGATCGGTTCATATCTGCGGAGGTGGTGAGGGTATATGGCGTTCTCTCTGCATAAGAGAAGGCACACATTGGTGTCCCCCATGGTTCCATCCTTGGAGCCATTCTATTTTTAATCTATATTAATGACCCACCTCTGACTCAATCACCGGAGAAATGTGTGCTCAATGATGTGCTCAATTGTGTTTTCAGAGGATGAGTCAGAAGTAGTGACCTTACATAATTTGAATGAGGCAAGATTGTCAGTAGAAGACTGAAAAACACAAAATATGATGTTTGCACTAGATCGAATCAATCAAATAATAACATTTCATTGGTCAAGTTTCTGGGAGTCTATTTAGATGAAAGGTTGAAAGGGGATGTGCATGTTGAGAGTGTGTGTAATAAACTTAGTATGGGTGTGTTTGTTTTGCGAGCCATGAGAGATTATGTTTCAGCCTTCTATGCCCTTTTCCATAGCTTTATAACATATGATGTAATTGCATGGGGGTAACCCGCAGGAGCTCGTAGACTTTTTGGATTGCAGCGAAGAGTTGTAAGGATATTGGCTAGGCTCAGATACAGGGACTATTAAGGGAATGCATTTCGGGAGATGAAAATTCTTACTTTTCTCTCTGTCTATATCCTGGAAGGTCTGTCCTGCATAAAACGAAAGCAGGATAGTCTTCAGGCATATAGGAACATACACAGATACCACACAAGAAATAAGGCTGACTATATCCCCGCCTACTACAGACGGTCAAAGTGTCAAAATAGGCCAGAACATTTGGCACTCAGACTTTTTATTAAGCTGCCTCAAACAAAAAGGGGATTGCCTCTTGAAGCATTCAGAAATAAACTCAAGACATTTTAGGTAGGGAAGGCCTATTACAGCAGATAGCAAATTTTAAATTGTAATTGTCTGGAGTTCTAATTTGTTAATGTGTATTATTGCTCTACCTCTACTTAGAGTGTCAATGAGGTATGACTAATTGTAATTTTATTTAGTATTGATTGTTTTACCTTTCGGATAAGACAAAGCTATTTTGATGCATTTTTATGGCTTTTAGTATTTGATGTTCAGTGTAGGTTCGGCTGCTTGTAGCCCATTATTTGACGACTGTAAGCAATTACTATTGTACTAAAATAAATAAATTTAAATTTGAATTTGAATTTGAATTTGAATTTGAATTTGAATTTGAATTTGAATT
>MU186159.1:62960-79865 GCA_016904865.1 Pissodes strobi | reverse complement strand
GAATTTGAATTTGAATTTGAATATGTATTGTTCGGGGAATTGATGGAGCTTTCTCTCCTGCACGCTTGACACGTGTATAAGGTAGGTAAAAAGAAGACCGGTTTTCAATATCCAAAATGTTACTTTTGACCATCAGGTCTAGTTACCATCTGATTTTGTACTGACATTAATTGGCAAACATTCTGCCAGGTGAAGTTTCTGGAGTTATCCGCCATATTGTCGAATACCTATAGAGATGTTTAACGACTAGTGTGGCTACCCTTCTTATGAAAAATAGGTTTGTTACATGTTCTGTGGGACATATTATCTCCCGTGAGAATATTTACCTTCCCTGACCTTCCGTGGGCCGAATGACCTTCCAAGTCCTGTGGGACTGAATTTTTTCCCTTGGGGCTGAACGTCCTTCAGTAGCCTTCTTATACCGGTCTATTGAATTCCCGGTTCCAATAGCCGTATCGAAACATTTTGCCGAGGTGATATAATCTCATGATGGAAAATTAAATTCGCAAAAAGATTCCACTTCGGCCTAATCTCCGAAAAACAAGTAGGATCTAATTTACCTTAAATTAATAAGCTTTTACTATCTCTAATAGCGTTATTTATTGCTATTATCATAATTTATCGATTTGTTTAATAAATATGCTGTTAAGCGAGCGTAGGTCGTCTATCTTTTTATACCATCGAAACTAACAGCTTTTTTTAATGAATTTACTGTTAAACGACTGTAGGTTGTCTGTCTTTTTATATCATACCTATTACCGTGGCTGGCCGCTTTTGTTTAATGAATTCACAGTTAAACAACTGTAGGTCGTCTACTCTCCTATAACTAACTATTATCAACACTTCTCGTTTTCATTTAAAGAGCTTACCGTTCTTGATTATTGCGCTTACCGATAAATAGCTTTAGGTTGTATATTATAGTGTATAATATCTGTGCTGTTTCTTACCATATTTTCTTTACAGATATTTATTTTACCCATTATCACATTTTATATAATTTCGAGCAGGGAATTTATTTTGCTAATGTTAGATAATCAATTGATTTTTTTACTGTAACTATCACACCTGAGATATTATCTCGAGTAGGGAATTTATTTTGCTAATATTATGGTAACTAATTGATCTAATTTTACTCTAATTATCATACCTGATATTGTCTCAGTTGGAGATTTTTTTTCTAATGTTATATTAATTAATTGAGTTACTTTAACTGAAGCTAGATTCATCGAGTATATCTTTACCTGACCGTAGGTCATCTCTTATAGTATATCATACCTATTATCGTTTTAGTTTACCATAATTGCGTTATTGAAATTATAGTTGGATGGCTTTAGATCATTTATTATCTTTGTCAATTATTTGATTTCAACTTTCCTTATTACCGGTACAGTATTGCCTCAATTAGTAAGTTTTCTATAATGCTTTCTTAATTATCTGATTTACTTGTATATTTCACTTAAGTTGTTACTGTAATCAGCTGTACGCCTCATAGTAGGTTTTATTTAACCATAATTTGCAACTTTATTTTTTCGCCTTAATACCGCTAGCGAAATGAGTTCAATTCGCTTTACCCGTAGATACATAACGGCTAGAACTATATTATATACCTATTTAAATCATTGGTTATTTTATTCAAATATCATTACTTCTCATTTATAGTTTTTCGTGATTGACTGCATTTAGCCAAACGTTTAAGAATCCAATGTTTGGTTGAAATTATTTCAAGATAGGAATTGGGTAATATTAATGTTATAGGTTTAGATTAAAACTTTGTCTCTTATTTTGCTTTAATTTAATAGGCTGATAATATAAGTATGTATATGAAATACATTATAAGAGACTTTTCTCATTAATTTATGGGCAATACTATAATTTCAAATTAATTGTCATTAGAAGTTTTTAATATTTAAATAAATAATTTAATGGGAATGTTTATTTTGGTAAATAACCTTTCCTTAAAAGTACCTCTGATTTCTAAATTTTTTTCAATCTTCTTGTCTAGATTATGTTTTCTAAATTTTATTGCCCTGATTTTAATGTGTAAAAATCGTTGATAGGTTTCTACTTAAAGATTTAGTGAGCTTTCATCTAACTGACAACACATAGACCCAGACCATAGTTTACAGAATTAATATATTTTTAATTCTGTAAACTTTGCCCAGGCGTTTAAATACAATTAAAACCGATGAATGAACCTGCCATATGGACCGCCTGTCGAGCAATTGACGAATCGTGTTACATAATTAGCACCCAATGCTTAAGGTTGTTTACAATATAGGTACAGGATTATTCAAAAGTCCTGAATAAATTTCACATTTTAGAAAAACGCTAAAATGCATAAACTTATTTAAATTATAGTTTAAATCAGTTTCCGTTTTTCAACGTTTTCCTTAACAGTAGCTTATGAAATATGAGTTTTATGCAGTTCTTTTGAACAACGTATCACAGGTAAACAGAAATTTCCAACACTCCCAACAGATTATTTTAACTTAAAATCACTAAAGTCATATTTTTATCTCATTTCAGTTTAATTTCAGTACATCATTCGCAGTTGATAAATAAAATTAGCCCACGTTCAGAATCAATCCTTTACAAGATCAATTTACGAACATTGAACATGTACAGGGTGGACCATGTATTTTGCCCTATCATCTTATCTCAGAACGAGGGATATGAAGTATAAAATATTCTTTTGAATGTAGTATGTTTAATTTAGTTTAGCCAGGGATACAAGTAACTTTCTTATTTCAAATAGAATATCCTATATATTGATTAGTGTAGGGTTATATTTAAATATTACCCACATGTATAAGTATATCCTTAATACACAAATTTGTACAGGTTTGGGGTAATAACTTTAAATATCGCTTAGACAAATAATAAATAATTTATTTTGATGTAAGGATAGACATTTTAATTTATTTTGATTTCTATATATAACTAGATTTTCTAATGAAAAGATTAAACAAATACTCGTGTTCCTTATCCATCTCGATTGCTATCAGCCGAACTGATGATTAGTTTGGACTAGTTTTTGTTAGTTCCGGTTAGTTTTGGCTAGTTTGTATTAGCTAAATTAAAATCTTTCTCAAAAATTTGCTTTAAACAGTAAATAAAATTATAATTTACTTTAAAATACTGCCTTAGGAATTTTTTCCGTGTTGAAGAAAATTTGTAGAAACATTTAAAAAAATATTGCATTTTTTCTGCTGAAACATTTGAGGTTAATTTTGGTGAGTTCAGGATAGTTTCGGATAGTTTGGATTGATTTGATTCAGCTAAAGGGAAGTGCGCTTTCTGAAAAATTAATTTAAAAAATAAATAAACTTATAATATAATAAATAGTAGACTTTCAGCAACAAAAGTCATACTTTTAATTAGTTTTGGTCAATTTGTATTACCTAAACTTTAGCTAATGCACTGTTATGCATTGTCGCTCCGTGATATTGTTTTGGCTCTTTTATGTCTATTTCAATCTGCTGATTTTAAATATGGTCCAGAGAAGAGAAGAAGAATTTAAAATTCGAAGAAAATCAAACCATCAAGAATATAATGAATTCTACAAAATTAAAAGGAACTAGTTCACATTTTTTAAAATTAATATACTTTATTTTTGACTTAAAAATGGAGGTATAATCGAGAAATTATTTTGTTGTTTCTTTTCGTTTGTATTCGCTAGAGATCGGTTTGACGTTTCAACAGTAGTCCGCTATGTTTGGGTTAATTTCTAGTTAGTTAGTAGTCAATTCCACTATACCGTTTTTTAATTTGAACAATTTGCTACTAAAATCTTTCTCCGTGTTCATCTGCAACTGCACCTAAACTTTCAGGAAAGAATCCCAAATGCTGATGAGAGAAATGCAGTTTAAGTGACATGTTGCAACCTATTTCCTTGTAAGATTTCATAAGTTCTTCAACTAGTTCTGTATAGTTCTCAGACTTCTAATTTCTAGGAAGTTGCACACACATTTTTGAAAGCAGTCCACGTCCTATTTTTTTTCCAAAAGTGCAGTTTCAAAATTATTAGCCTTGAAAAGGTCTCATATTTTCAGACTAACGAACATGCTTTCTTCGAGCTTTGCCTCCCTTATACGCGAGGACTTCACTTTCAAATGAAGGAAAGCATTTCCTTCTTATAAAAGCCTTTACAACATTTTTTTAAATGCCTCCCGCTTAAGGTACATAGGAAGTAAATAGATTTTCTGCTGATCAACTAAGAGTTCATTTAGGACGTCTTCCAGAGCGGATACAATATTTTTAAGATTCTCTCACTACATAATGTTGGTTTCTGGCTCTGCTGTTTTATTCGTATTCGCGCATGACCCACAGGAAGATATGTATATTGATCTTCATTAGAAAACAAAACTACCTGTAGACTTGTCTCCAAAGAATCAATAAACAATGGCCACTCTGCAGGTTTTCACGAACGGTCAAGTTCGTTCACTAAAAAAGGAATGTCGTGACAATAAACCAAGTTAGTTTAAATTGCAAAAAATATTCCCAGCCCCGACTCCCCTGTGCACCCCTTTTTGTAGGGGATTCAAGGTGCTGCGCTTTTCATTGGGGAAGATCAAAATCATGAATAAGATCTTTGAGTTCTCCCTGAGACATAAATGAGGCTGCTTGATCCTATTAAATTCGTAATCGTATTTCTTCTGAAAACTTGTGCCAGCTCTTGATGTAAAATCGTCTATTTCAACCGGTTCTAAGTCTATTTTGTTTTTTTTTCTGGATGCTTAGGGACAAGTAAGCTTGCAATCTCATGAGGCATAGGTCTAATGACCGAGGGCATATTATGATATTCAATTTTATGTTTACTTTTACCAGAAAAGTCTGCGAATTCTGGTAATCAAAAATAGTAATCATCATCGTGGTACCGAGGTTCCCGCAAAATCATTGGTATGTCAAATTTCGTAGCTTTGTGGCTCCCTTTTAATCAACTCAGGTATTGCAACAAATTTTATCTTGATATCCAACTTTGCAACCAAAATTTAACTCGTAAGGTTTTCTTGGAACTGGGCTTAAACAATGTCGTTGTTCTTTCAGAATCACTTTACCATATATGCATCAGAAATTGTTCGGTTTGTGAACACAGGATCGCAACGGTATCATTTATGTGTAACTAAAATGTTTTTATGTGTTTAAAATGACAATTAACACATCTATATCGAGCAGGCAAAATGAATTAACTTAATAAGTACCCATACTGTTTCTTTGCAACCCAACAGGAGACCTCCTATTGCTCAGAACGTAATTTTTCCGTTCACAAACAAAAGTATAATGGAACCAAAAATGATGACTTTCGCAGTAAAAGACTTTGTTCCGTGTTCACTAGAGTTTGTGGAAACTAAAAAAAAATAATGTGCAAATCTACAAGATTTCAGTTAAACGAAAAATCGGAAATATTTGATTTAGATATTATGTGTCGATTAATTTGGGTGTGTTTCGGTTAGTTTGGGTTAATTTACATTAGACAAATTAAGGCGCGAATTGTCAAACATAAATTTTAAAAAATAAATAAGAATATGATTGAAATACTTATATTGCACTCGACGCGAGTTTCGCCAACCAATAAAGGACTAATCATGGAATCTTACTGGTCACGCTCGATCATCCAATGCAAGGGACTATACGGAATAGGCCATCTTTCTATATTTAAACTATTCTTACATTTAATAATTTCCATACTTTCGTATGCATTTAATAATCCATCAGATTTTTTTTTATGGTAGAGGCACGCACACTAAAAGGAGATCCTATGGCGCTCGACGAACGGTATGCGTGCGAAAATGTTGATTGACACGGTTCTTGAATAGTTGTAGGTCGTAATTAGGGGGAAACAGATGTCCTGGGAGTGAGTTCCACAGTGATGCAGTGCGCCAGACAAAGGAGTTCTTGTAAAGCGATGTTCAAGGTGTTTCCAGTTGTACTATGAACTGGTGCGCTCTTGCAATCTGTCGTGACTCTCTGACAGGCGTTGCCAGGGGCGGGATGAGGCGGGCCAAATTTTGGTAACATCTGCCGTGAAAGTATCTGTAAAACCGTGACATCTCGGTCACATGTCTGCGGTGTTCCAGACTATCTAGATTTCGGATCAACCCGAGTCGCCCACATGACGCACAGCTCTCTTCTGAATGGAATCCAGCAGCTTTAGGGTGTGCATTCATGCGGCACACCAAATGTGTGAGTAATATTCTAGGTACGGTCTTATTTGCGCTTTGTAGAGCAAGAGCAATTTTTTGTTTCGAAACAGCGCACCAAGCTTCTGAGAGGCCGATTTTGCGATGTTAGCAACGTGGTCATGCCAGGACATATTGCTGTTGATCGAGACACCCAGCAGTCCGATTGACGAGGATGAAAAAATAGTCGATCCTGCCATAATGCTGCCATATTGGCCCTCTTGGTACACGTGGCTGCTTGTGTCTTCGCTGCGTTGAACTGGACCAGATTTCTGTCGCCCCAAGTTTGAAATTTCTCCAGGTCTTAATTAAATGCTGTAATCTGCCCCTGTCTGCGGTGATACGTCTCAGTCGCTGGTAAAGGTTTTTCTGATCTAAATTCGGAGACAAGAGTATTGTCATTTGCAAAACTGTAAACAGAATTCTTCGTTTAGGTCAACAGGTCATTAATATAGATGAGGAGCCGAGTTGGTAAACGAATTGCGCCCTGAGGCACGTTAATGCGCGTTAATGGTGAATGTGTCTATTATGTGTCCATCAACTGCAACGTGCAGAGATCGGTTCTTAAGAAAACTGGCAAGCCAGCTGCAGAGACGGGCTGGCAGTCCGAAGGACGGCAGTTTGTTGAGCAGTCCGTCATGCCAAACTCTGTCGAATGCCTTCGAAATAAGTGACATAGGCCAATATATCTCCTGTCGATCTCTCTTTGCGAAAGCCGTATTGATTATCGCTGATTGTTCTGTTGTTCTTGATGTAATTGAGTAGCTTCTGATTGACTACACGTTCCATGACTTTGGAGAATATTGAAAGCAAGGCAGTTGGGCGGTAGTTTGATGGCGATGGTTTCGTGCCTTTGTTTGAACAGGTTGTACTCGAGCGACTTTCCTAGAAGATGGGCAAATCCCTTTTCCGTTCGACGGAGAAAAAAGCCTGGGAAAAACGGGTCAAACCCTCAATTGGTTGGAACAAAGAAGTTTTGAACTTCAGAAAGTAAAATCCTGATTCTGTGGTAACAAAGGAAAACCCGGCTTTAGTGTTAAACAAAGCCATTAGTATGTTAAAGTCATTTTGTATAGCCCCTAGCTCTAAAGCAACTGGGTTATATCCCTAGAACCCTTCAGCAATTGAGTACTACAAATGTTTGGGAAAGAAGACGAACAAAATTAAAGAAATTATTTGTGAAGAAGAATCTATAACCTATGGTGATTTTGAGAAAGTAGTTGGAACTGGGAAGATAAAGATGTCCCAAAATAATGGATGTGAAGGTATAAATGAAGATGCACAAAGTATATATTATACACTCTAGTTATTCAAAAATGAGTCAGATGATGCAAGATCTGATTTATTTCACACCACGTCAGATTATCTAACATATGATGAAAAATATATTCCCATCGCTGAAAACGAAAATAATGACAATGTTGGTATTATTCCGTGTACATCCGAGAGCCCAACTACCCCTGAACAGTTAACCACATTCCAAATAGAAAATACTGTAACGGACAATAATATGTCATTTAGTGGGTCTTCCTCATGTAACCATATAACTGGGTACTTCAGATGAGTTAACCACAGGATTTAAAGTGGCCGAGAATAAGTCGATCAAAGAAATTGAAGTGCCTAACACAGAACCTACAAATAGTTCAATTAGTGGGGGAAATCTTTGTAGTACCAAACATATTTCCAATAGTAGCCCAACTGATGATGAAACTAACGCTGAAGATAGAGGAATATCTTTAACCAAAAAACAGTAATATGAAGATCATCTAAATGATTTTACAAGCTGTGCAAATACTTCTACAAGTGTTATTGATTCATGTGATAGTAGATATATCTTGGAAAACCCATTTTTTTTAAATTGTTGTTAACTGCAATCGTCATGCCAATCCTCATTAAACAGAAATATGCCAAATTCAACTGAAGTGAAACTATTTTAGAAGAAAGCAAATGAGTCCTCTAAATCCAAAGTCTTGGTTATTTCTGCTGAGCGCTGTTAGTCATAGTGTATAGTGCTAGATAGAAAGCGTGTGTTCACAAAAACCAGAATTTCCACTAGGATATGCTATGCACGTGTTATGAATATATCGTCTTTAAGATCGGGGCTAATATGCTGCTTTTGTACAAGAACCTATCATCTCATCTTGCTTGTGTTGGCAAACCTCAACAATCAGAAAATGATGATACTTTTGTGCGCAATATCTGTAAACCTAAAAACATAATTTTGTCTGGGCTAAGCTCTATATTTTTGAGGTGGCCAATTTTTGGTATATGGTTACAACTGTAACTTTGTGGCCAATAACTAAATTTTTTGCGTGTTTTGACATATTTGTATTCTTATATTATTTAGAAGATTGCAGTTGTTAAATTAAATTAAAATTTGTTTCCAATAGTTGAGTATATTATTATTTGAGAAAAAATATTACATATGTGACCTAATAATATTAGAACAAAAAATTTATTATTAAAATCCTTAAGTGGCCAATAACTGTACCCGTTACCCTATTTAATTTTTTTTCTGTGAAAACTTTTCATATGCAGAATATTGCTATTCTTTCCAGTTTATGGGTTAGTTTTAATTAGCTTTAGGTCGTTTCAGTTTATTTGGGTTAATATGGAGTAGCTAAATATATAATTTAAACAAAAATATTGACATATCGGAGAGGAAAATGTTTTTTTCCGTGTTCCGAGAGGTTTGCAGATACTAAAAACAAATAATATATTACAAGACTCGAAAAATATCTATCTAATTTTAGTAAAAATAATCTATTTAAATCGTAATCTAATGTAATGGATAAGTATATGTATCTAAAGATCCTTTACAGGCGTAGCGACTATATCAAAATCGGCCTCTCCCATTGGTAGCTCCGCATGCATGACCCTCCGCGCGCTTCGCTCGCTGGGGACTCATGAAATGGAAACTAACCAGGTGCTAACCCAATCTAACCCTAGACATACCTAAAATCAAGAAAAAAAAACTGTTTAGAAACATAAGCTTAAATAATAATAAAAAAAGCAACGGGGTTCGAACCTGTGTCGTCCAGGTGAGACCCAACTATCTAAACCTCTACACCACGAGAGCTCTTGCGACAAATTGATTGCATCACGAAGACATATTGTAATACAAGATAGGTCGACCAATAGGAGAGGCCGATTTTGATATAGTCGGCTACGCCTGTAAAGCGTATAGTGGGATATTGTAACTATTAAATATTATTATAATACATTTTTTATTACGCATGCATCATAATCAACGATTATCGCACGCTGTAGCGTGCTTAAAATGATGTTTATGATGCGCCTACTTTTTTAAAGGTTGCTATAGAAACATTTGAACATGTCAAATGTGACAAATTAATATATTCGTCAATATATCCCTTAAGTTTAATATTTAAAACATTTTTGAGATTATGATGCATTAGTAATAAAAAATAGCGTATGATATACGTGTATAAGAGGCCTTTAAAGCCCTTGCGACTTACAAAACACTCCGCTGCACGTCGTGTTTTGAAATATGTCGCGCGTGCTTTAAAGGCCCTCTTATACACTTATATCACAATATACTATTATAAACTGCACACTGTTGCACACATAGCAAAACACGCTGGCCTGATTAGGATGCTATTTGGTAATGTAACGTGACTGAGTTTAATTAAGATGATTGATACCATTATTGTAAGACCAACCATTATACAATCAATATACATAGAGTTAAGTAAGCTCAGACTATTATTGAGGCCTCGGATGAACTAACCTGACTCAACCTTGTAACTCAAGGGGCTACACTATGGTACCCATTGGTTGAGTTATTACATTAACTACATATATTATACAAATTTAAGTCATAGTTAAGTATTTGGTTAGTTTTTAACCACAATATCGAAACAGGATTGTTTCACTAGACTCGCTTTTCGCTAACCATGTTAGCATTATCAGAGCTTAATTACAAGCTATGTTTTAAAATTTTTAATCATCTTCTGATCATGCTAACATGGTTAGCAAAACGCGCGTAGAGTCAAAGATCCTGTTTCCGTATTGTGGATAAAACTGTGTTGTAGTGCATTTTTCAGGGTTTTCAAACCCCAACTTAGTTATGGGTTAGTTTTGATTAGTGTAGCGGCTATCCTAAACTGTTACCTAGATAATAAAAAATTGCATATCTACCATATTTCAAATATAATCTTTAAAACAAATATCAACATTTTTTTAAATGATCTTGATGTACTTGATCTGATTAACACCTTATACCAGAAAACGGATAGAGCGACAGCCATTTGAGAGATCGACTTGATAACTCTAATTTTTGAAACGACTTGAAATTATTTCGCCATTCCGCTTGTCAAAAGGAGCTGTTTTGGAAATTCTAAACAATTTCATACACCACAAAGTAATACAAACATTACAAACCCAATATTTATCCTGACAAGTGATACCATTGGACATAAATAAAAAATTAGTGATAAGGATGCCATTTATGTTTTAATTTATATGGAACTATCTGTCTTTATTTAATACCTCTACATTATTTCACATTAATTGTCTATCACGTCGTTGCCATATATACTTATGTTAAATCTATGGGTCGCGAATCATCTGATAAAGACTACAGGATTTTCCACTTCTTCGGTTAAAATTTCCGGTTAGTGTTCGATCATTCAATATTTCTCAATTGAGCCAACTGCGAATAAACCGATCCTTAGTTACAAATATGCATCACTAGATTATATTATTTAAAAAATATTCCTTCTTGTTAAATATATCATCTACAAGTAGGCGCTGTCTCTCGATCGTAAAACTGAAAGTAGCAATCTCAAAATCCAGACCAAGAAAGTGCTCGAGTATTCGCGCTATTCTAACAATTCTAACTCAGAACTGACAAAGTTTTTCAAGCAACTGACTTGTGTATACAAATCCCTTAGAAGTAGGGTGATAATCCTATTTCGGGCCAAAAGTTTCTTTTTTCTTGCCCACGTTCGATCTGAATGCCAACTTAATTTGTAGTCCAGGTAAGAAACATCAACATTTCTAAGTGAAAAGTCGAGTGGTTTTCTCCATAAAACTTTAGTACGCCACAGAAAAACAAATATAAAAAAATACTTAACATTTGTATTTTTTCTACGACCGTGCGTTTTTGTTAATTTTCCCTGCACGTATTTTAATTTCCACACTAGTGCGTGAAAAATATTTAAAAGATACAAAGTTTTTACCTTATTATACATTTAATAAACCACTAAAATTATTTTTATTCTTAATAATATGGACGCTTAGAAGTAATTGTTGTTTCTAACTTATGAAGTAAGTGTCTTTCCCACACTCGACTCGTCAGTCGCCTGAAGGGATGTATGACTTTCTCACTAGATAGGAAAATAAATACTGCATATTATATGACTTTATAACAAAACATTACAGTGAGTTACACCAAGCACTCTAGGAAATTATTTTATATATAATAGGAAATTAAGTTAAAATAAAGCGGGGTTTAGTTGGGTTAGTTAGCAGCTTATTTGACAACAGTCCTGTTAATCTGTTCCTGCAGGCAAAAGCAGAGCGGATGCAATATCCTTCACAAATATGTAAGTGCATTAACAAAGCTGAAAATATTTGTAGCTTATTTTGTTTCATTATTCGTGAACGGTGAAAATACAGATCTATTCTAATTTAAGTTATTTCTTGCCCTTACCTGACTTGATAAAACATAAACGCACCTTAGCCGCACCCTATATATTAAATCAGAGATATAGTAGTTGCTGATTGAACTATCAACTAATTTCTAAGAAAATATTATGCTATTTGTGGCTGCAATTTGCTCAATGCAAAAATCAACAAATTTTAAAATCATATTCCACAAGTGGGTGCCGCCGGCAACTTTCTTTTGATATCCAAAATATTATCATATAATCGAAACATTTACCTTATATGCTCCAAAATCCTGCCGCTCGGAAGAGATTAGACCCTATAAATCACAAACTGTGCTTAATAAAACTCACTCGCGTACGTTTTTACTCAAAATTCGCGTAAAAGTCTCGTTTCGCGTCCAAAAGTTTCCTTTATCTTGGCCGCGTTCGTGTTTGAATCTCGACTGAAACTTGTGGAAACTTCAGATGGCCTACTGCATCCGTCTTTATTTCTCCTGGGAGTTTCGCAGAGTCCGTCTCCGTCTGCTCTGTCGGTTCATGCGCGGTGAGCTTCTTTAGAAGGCGGTAATCTATACAACCTGTATGGATTGTTTCGAGGAAGCCTATTTATGTGGCGAGCCTGTTCTACCTGTGGAAATTACACCTAAATTATTTGTGTCATTATCATTATATTTAGAGAACTTAATTAACCACTTTTGTACGCCAAGCTTAATACGATTGAATGGTATAGATATGATGACGAGTATCGGCCCTTCATATATTTAATTACATTGCAACCGGTCGATTTAACCGGTCAAGACGTGAATTTAACCATAAATAAAAACTTCTTTTCATTACAATACATATATGGCCGATTTACATTTGTTATAATTATACAGTCCACTTAAAAATATATATTATGAACACAATAATATTCTATGTCTTTTAAGTGGACTATATGATAAGGCAAAATACGGGAACATTTTGCACAATAATTAAGGTTTTCTAAACATTAATACCTTCAATATGTTATAAGGAACTCACAGGTGCGTTCTTACATAAATACAATAAAAATAAATGTAAAAACAACGGTATTATTTACCTACAATGTAGGAAGGCACATTTTGCTGACACTGCTCTTTACGCAACTTATTGCATATGAACAAAAAAAGTCACCAGATAACGATTTTACATCAATAAACACGTGTAGAGTTTTATAAGGAAAAAGTCTGATTTAATTGGATCATTTATTTCTGAGATGACCTAAGGTCAAAACAAATCTTGTTTTGAGAAAATCATAACAAAAACATTGCAGCCTTGTTAAAACTGCACTTATTAGAAATTGATAGAAATAATAATAATATATTATATTCACGAATTTAACTAAATACTAGTAAATATATTAATCAAAATTATATAATTAAAAGCAAAAGGGAACCGATCAATATAAGGCTCGTGATTCTACCGCTTGCATTTATTTCTTATCAATCCTTTTTTAGTTATGCCACAAACAATATAGCTTTGCGTCGTAGCTATATTGTTTGTGGTTATGCTTACGCAGCAGATCACCACTTGGACTTGCTTATTCTAAGACATTGGCGCTACATTTTTATGTTGAATTCATTTCAACGCTAACAGCACTTTTTGTTTTTTTTTTTAACATTGAAAATGTTTTTGTTTTCCTATTATGGGGTATCAAATCGCGAAAAAGTGCATGCTACATTTGGCACATCACGTAATATACGTGAGAGATCGTGTTAGTCTGTTTCTGAGAACGGAATCGGTTCAAATAACAAAAATAAATTAAGGCTAACTGAAACTAACCGAAAGTTAATTGAACGACTAACCCAAACTAACTAAAATTAACCAAAGCACAAAAAGGGTTAAAATGAATGGGAACAAATTAAAAAAATAAAAGTAAGTTAAAACTAACTCATAGTAACCGAAATTTGGCGAATAACCAAAACTAACCATAAAAATTAAAATTGGTTACGACCTATCGGATCCGGTTCAAATTACTAAAATAAATTGGAACTAACTGAAACTAACCGAAAGTTGATTCAACGACTAACCGAAAGTAACCAAAAGCTCCAAAAAAGGCTAAAACGTATCGGAACAGATTAAAAATATTAATGTAAGTTAAAACTTACCAAAGCGAACCGAATTTTGGCGACTAACCAAAACTACCCAAACAAATTAAATTCTATTATAACGTATCGGCGCCGATTCAAACGACTAAAATTAAAACTAACTGAAATTAACTGAATATTGGTTGAACGACTACCCACGACGACTATCTAACCCAACCTAAAACTAATCAAAAGTAACCAAAAGCACTAAAACGGGCTAAAATGTATCGAAATAAGTTACACAAATTAAAGTAAGTTAAAACTAACCAAAACAAACCGAATTTTGGCGACTATCGAAAATTAACCAGAAACATTATATCTGACTATAACGTATCGGAGCCGGTTCAGATGATTACTTTGGTTTCTTGACAGTGAGTTTCCAAGGTCGCATCACGACACGGAAAATTTTAGTGAAAGTCACGACACGGTTTATGCATAACTGTTATAACGTATCGGAACCCGCTCAAATAAGGAAAATAAATTGAAACTAAGTGAAAATAGCCGAAAGTTGATTGGACGACCAACCAAAACTAACCAAATCTATTAAAATTAATTAGAACGTATCGGAACCAGTTTAAATGACTAAACTAAGTTGAGAATAAGTGAAACTAACCGAAAGTTGATTAGACGACTAACCAAAACTAACCAAATCTATCAAAACTCATTATAACGTATCGGAACCGACTCAAGTAAGTAAAATAACTTGAGACTAAGTGAAACTAACCGGAAGCAGATTAGACAACTAACCAAAATTAACCAAATTTATTAAACTTGATTATAAGGTATCGGAACCGACTCAAATGACTAAAATAGGTTGAGACTAAGTGAAATTAACCACAGATCTAGGAAGGGGAAAGTAACTGCAAGTTGATTAGACGACTAACTAAAATTAACCAAATCTCTTAAAATTGATTATAACGTATTAGAACCAGCTCAAATAAGTGAAATAAGTTGAGACTAAGTGAAACTAACCAAAAGTTGATTAGACGACTAACCCAAACTAACCAAATCTATTAAAATTGATTATAACGTATCGAAACTTACTGAAATGAGTAAAATAAGTAGAGACTAAGTGAAACTAACCAGAAGTTGATTAGACGACCAACCAAAAGTATCCAAATTTACTAAACTTAATTATAACGTGTCGGAACCGACTCAAATGACTAAAATAGGTTGAGACCAAGTGAAACTAACCACAGATCTAGGAAGGGGAAACTAATCGCAAGTTGAATAGACGACTAACCAAAATTAACCAAATCTATTAAAATTGATTATAACGCATCAGAACCAGCTGAAATTAGCGAAATAAGTTGAGACTGTGAAACTAAGCAAAAGTTGGTTAGACGACTAACCCAAACTAACTAAATCTAATAAAATTGATTATAACGTATCGAAACCGCCTGAAATGACTAAAATGATTAGAGACTAGGTGAAACTAACCGGAAGTTGATTAGACGACTAACCAAAACTAACCAAATCTATTAAAACTGATTATAACGTATCGGAACAGGCTCAAATAAGTAAAATAAGTTGAGACTAAGTGAAACTAACTGGAAGTTGATTCGACGATTTTCCAATACTAACCAAATTTATTAAAATTGATTATAACGTATCGCAACTGACTCAAATGACTAAAATAAGTTGAGACTAAGTGAACTACCCGAAAGTTGATTCGACGATTAACCAAGACTTTATAGATTTTAATAGATTTGGTTCTATTAAAATTGGCGTATCGTAACCGGTTCAAATTACTAGAATAAGTTGATATTAAATGAATCTAACCGAATGCTGATTAGCAGATTAACCAAAACTAACCAAATCTATTAAAATTGATTATAACGTAACGTAACCGGTTCAAATTACTAAAATAAGTTGATTTAAGTGAAACTAACCGAAATTTCAATTGACGACTAACCAAAACTAACCCCAACTAATAATTTTTTATAACGAATCGGAACCGGTTCACATGATTAAAACAGGTTGGGACTAAGTAAACTAACCGAAAGGTGATTGAAAGATTAACCAAATCTAAACAAATATATTAAACTTGTTTAGTGTATCGGAACCGGCTTAAATAAGTAAAATAAGTTGAAACTAAGTAAAACTAACCGAAAGTTGTGTTTACGACTAACCAAAACCGAACTGAACAAATGACCAAAATAAGTTAAGACTAAGAGAAACTAACCGGAAGTTGATTCGACGAGTAACCACAAATCATCTTATCTATTAAAACTAACTATAACGTATCGTAACCGGGTCAAATGACTAAAATAAGCTGATACTATGTAAAATTAACTGAAAGTTGATTAGACGACTAACCAAAACTAACCAAATCTATTAGAATTGATAATAACGGATCGGAACCGGCTCAACTGAATGAAAATAAAATAATTTGAGACTAAGTGAAACTAACCGAAAGTTGATTGAAAGACTAACCCAAAATAATCAAATGCATTAAGATTAATTAAAACGTATCGGAACCGGTTCAAATGACTAAAATAAGTTAAGACTAAGGGAAACTATCAGAAAGTTGATTGGACGTAGCCAGTAGTAACCAAATCTATTAAAATTGATTATAAAGTAACGGAACCGGCTCAAATAAGTAAAAAAAGATGCGACTAAGAGAAACTAACCGAAAATTGATTAGACGACTCACCAAATCTATTCAAATTGATTATAACGTATTGGAACCGACTCAAATGACTAAAATAAAATGATTACCTTGAAACTAACCGCGTTAGATCGGGGATTGAGCTTCGAATCGAATTCGGTTTTTACAACCACCACTAATGTTATAAATAATAAAAACGAACGAAACTTGAAGTAATATGCAATTATGTAGTATATTTTGGTAAACTAAGCTCGCGTAATCTGCTAAAAGTAATTTTTTACATTACATTGCGTTAAGGGTGGGCGAGGGTGACTTTTAGTTTCTCACGACAGACTAGTCGTGCTTCATATCGTTAGATCGAGGAATGTGAGACT